>OY744523.1:25486973-25624473 GCA_963556195.1 Sepiola atlantica | reverse complement strand
AATCTTTGAAAAGCTTTGACTTAAGGAAAGAATAATAAACATGTTTTTTTACCGAGTACACCTTACATTGAACAACCGAAGTTGAAATAGATTTGTCATTCGTACATATTTATCTCTCTTCTTTCATTTATATATATATATATATATATATATATATATATATATATATATATATAATATATATATATAATATATATATATATATATATATATATAATATATATATATATATATATATATATATATATATATATATATATATATTAATTGAGATAACCGTGGTTGGACTGCTGCCGAATACTTGATGTTTTTTTTGTTTTGTTTTGTTTTGTTTTTGCGGGGGGTATCATTTGTCGTTGCTGCTTCTTTCTTCATGTGAGTCTATTCCATGTCTTCCTGAATTATCGGAATTGTATCAGATCTCGCCTTTTGAATCTCTTCAAGGTGTTTGCAGTCCTCTCATCCTTTTTCGTTCTGTGTGTTTTTCTTTTGCCTTTGGACTGTATGAGTTGTTTCTACAACTCCACCATATATGTTTATTATTCTCTGATGATTGACGAATGGACTTTTAAACTGTAATTTTCGTTCCATCCGCCAATAAACACACGTAAGTCTACAAATAGATCAATATGGAAAAACTGATGGTTTTATATGTAAGACGAAAATATAAATGATCATTCTCCACTGAAGTGCGCAAATAAAGAATTGAAAGAACTGATGTAAATTATGTCTTTGGATTGCTTTTTACATGGACTTTGGAATTGAATTAATATAATATAATATATATGCTCTGAATTTTGTAATAAATCATCATTGAGCTTGTATTTGGACATTTTCGGGTACAGTAAGGAATATAAAATTGAAAACATATTTTCCTTATGAAAACCCAATAATATATATATATATATATATATATATATATATATATATATATATATATATATATATATATATATATATATATATATATATATTTATTGTATTGTCATATATGTCCTATACCTGTAAATAAAACTCTATACAACTTATATAAACCTGTGTACGCGTAGAAATTGAGTAAGGAGTTGTGGTTGGAGAAGGTAAAATAAGCTCTTTCTTTATGTTTAGTTCCGCTCTATCCATGATATGTTTGTTATGAAGTTTCCCATTAATCCGATTTTATTTTCTCCATTTACAGCTATCCGACTAAAGGTGAAATTCTCATGCCGTGGAAATGAAGAGAACCTTCTTGGATGTCCACGGAGAATACGTCGGAACACTCGATTAACAGAACTGTGTAATCAACAATATCGTTCTGCTGGTGTAGTGTGCAAAAGCCCGCGAACCACGACGACTCGCAGACCAACGACAACTCGCAGGCCAACGACGACCCCCAGGTCAACGACGACACTAAGACCAACAACTACGACGAAGGTCACAACCCCGAAACCAACGACAACGACTTTAGCATCAACTACACAGGTTAGCACACCAAAAACTATAACATCGACTGGTGGAAAGAAAAAGACTAAAGATGTCATAACAAACAAAATCATGAGTCAGTCGTCGGCGGCAAACCGGAGTGAACCAGAAATAAAGAGCAAGGCAGAACTTGATGACATAAACAGCTTGAAAGACGGCAAACGGAACATTTTGAAGGATCAAGGAACAGAAAGCAACTCACTCGGAAGCTTATCGGCTAACATGGACTTAAAGGATGTCGGTGGAAAGCTGTTGAGTAACTCTGATCTCAAGAATAACAAGGAATCGACCCCATCGGCCGGAAGTAGCGTCATTGATTCGAGGATTGATGAGAAAACAAAGATCAACGTAAAAGAGCCAGAAGAGAGTGACAAATCGGTCGCACATACGGATAACTCATCGGATAAGAAAGAAAAGGAAAGCGAAGGGGAATCTATATCTGAAAAGGAAAGTTCCGTGGATCAATCAAGGGACACTCAAAAGAAAGAGGTAAGTTGCCACTGATCATCTATATATATATATAAAGAAGGAAAGATGAAGATAAAAAATTGCAAAAAATTATATGAAATTACATAAAATTGATACACATTTTATTAGATCGAAAGTTCAGATGCAAGGAGTTACACTAATCCTTAAACCAAAACCTAAAACTCTTCTCATCAGAGGATAAAATTTGGTAATGTGGTATTTATAATAAATAGATATACCTAGTTCCGTTTCACTTTGAAAAATTGAAGAATAAAAAATAGAACGGTTGGGGGTAAATAAATAAATAAATGACCGGGAGGGATGCAGTATTGAGTAGCCATTTTCGAAGACAAAAGGGGACGCTATGGTGCCGATAGCAAAATAGCAAAAGTTTGTAATTTTGGAGAAAAAGTTTGTCGATTTGGAGAAAGTTTAACAATTTTTACAGGGTTTCAAATAAAAGGTACAGGGTTCAAAATTATCTCACTTGGTCTGAACTTTCGATGTAATAAAATTTGTATCAATTTTATGTAATTTTATGCAATTTTTTATCTTTATCTTTCCTTCTTTAAAATTGATTGCTCTACTCAACGTATTGAGCTTTACTTTATCGCGATAGATCACTTTACGATACTTCACTTATCGTTAATTCTATTATCATTATATATATATATATATATATATATATATATATATATATATATATATATATGTGTGTGTGTGTGTGTGTGTGTGTGTGTGTATATATATATATATATATATATATATATATATATATATATATTTATAGTTGTAACCAATTTTCAAATTTCCCTCATCTCTTGCACATCAGTTAAACTGAAAAATATTCTTTTACTTTAAATTGTAATACAAGACTCACAATTTACTTTAAATTGTAATTTTAAGTGTAATTAAATTGTAATTAAATTGTAATTTAAATTGTAATTTATTTTAAATTGTAATAAAAAAAATTATAATTTACTCTTTTTGATCAGGTCAAAAAAAAATGTCGCTAATCTAATAGGTCCCTCACTATCCAACAAGCTCCACCCCCTGTCCCATCGCCGCAATGTTGCATCCTTGTGCTTGTTTTACAAGTACTGCAATTGAATCTACTCCGATGAACTTACTGCTCTGGTGCTCCCTCGGCGTAAATACAGCCGACCAACGCGACAATAAGCTTAATTCCATCCATTTACTGTGGAGGTCCTCAGATGCCGGAGAGCCTTCTACTCCAATAGCTTTTTTCCTCGAGCTGCCGACCTTTGGAACTCCCTTCCTGCTATCTGTTTCCCCGACTGTACCGACATGCAGAAATGTAAAACTAATGTGAACAAGCATCATGCTGCACAGCTCCCAATTTAGGATGACCCCCCAAAACTTTCACCCTAATTCTCAGTAGCCCCTTACGTCTACAGTGGCAACTTGCCTTGTTTGGGGTGAACTATGTTAAAAAAGGGTAAACATTTATATTATCTGGATTATTGAAACTTTTATTCTAATCTTTGATTTTATTCTCATAATGTTTCGGCCGATGTAACTTCCTACCTGTTTCAGGCGCATCTTGTCAAACTCGGGAATATTTAAATCGAACTCGGGAATCTATACTAAATTTCGATTGAACTATTTATTTAATCCAGGGGTTAGATTGTTCTCGTTCCGTCAGCCATTACTGGATAAAAGTGTTAAGTAAGTAGTTTTGATTAAATTTGAATTAAATAAAGGGTTCAGTTAGAAATTCCATATAGATTCCCGAGTTCGCTATAAAAAAATCCAATAGTAGTCAGAATAATCCAAATTATTAATCTTCATCTCAAAAATTCCGAAAAGTAAACTTTTATGATGAAAAGAAAGCAAATAAAATGTATTCTTCATCACTAAATAATATTTGTCAATAATTACAGTTTTTGTTAAATTAATGAGTCAAGACACAGACAGATAGAGACATATCGTTTACCGGCATATCTATATCCGTAATACCCTCCCCTTAAAGTGACTAAAACTCAGTCTAGAATCCGAAGATCATGTGCTTTTCTTTAACATTGCGTTTGTTGCTTATATTTCCCCTGCCGTTTCCCCTCGACCCAGGACTGTACCCTAATTGACTAGATCTCCGATAGTATCGACACAGCACTTTTCTCAGTTCCAACTTGATGTATTTGGGGACATTAATGTCCACCACATCGAGTGACTCGCGTAGCTTCTCGATTGTTTTATCCCCTTACACTAACCGTCATCTTCCCGACTCGTCTCCCAGATCGTGAGAACCTCACTTCTCGATCTTATCCTGCCAACACTGACCGAGGGTTGTGTGGGGGATGCCCATAGTCAGGAATGGGGATCACCTCGCAATAATGGTTGATATCACCATAAACCCTCGACTTCGAACAGAATCGCCGTTACTCAAAACAACGATATTACCAACGTACTGATTGTGAATCCTTCAGAGATTTCATCAAAGATATATCTTGGAGTAAAACCTTTTATCTCCCTGTTGAACAGTGTGAATGGGTCAAAGCAAACATAGAAGTATTTGTCCCCACGCGAACATTCCAATGGTTTACTTCGATCAATGCAGATGCTATTTCGAATAAGTACCAAGCATTTCGCTGTTTCAATCGCCATAAGTCAGCTGAGAATAGGCAAAAATTTATAGCATCAACTAACCATTTTAAGGGTATAATAGCCGCCGTACTGAAATGACTAGAAATCGCACCGTGTCACAGAAATTAGGAACTCCCGATTTTAGGAAAATCTATAATAGTGTGGTGAACAATGGGCAATAAACAATCCCCCCACTATTTAACTACCATGAAGTCGCTTCCACGGTAACAAGGCTGAATTGCTTGCCTAGCGACTTCCCCATAACTCCACTTTGGACTCCGCAAACAATTTCCTCCATATTTTTACACTACGGATGGAAACCACATTAGATGGTCGGATTATCATGCCTTGACTATCATAAATAACCTCGACATCTGCAAAGCATGTAGACCAGGTCTTATCCCTGCTATAGTAATAAAGAAATGCTTTGCTGGGTTGGACCCGTTCCTCTCCAAACTCTATAACAAATTTCTTGCAGAATCTTGCTTCCCTGATAGCTGGAAAATTGCCTTTGTGGTACCAGTTTTCAAGAACTCTGACGAAAAATTATCGCCTCAAAAATCCCTTCTCACTCTTTCCTAAAATCTTTGAATCATTAATCTAGCGATAGTTTATCACCTCGAAAATGCTAAACTTCTCTCTGACCAATAGCATTATTTAGGCCATCCCGTTCTACTAACGGTCATCTCTAAACGTATATATCGCACACTGGATAGGTTCAGTGAAACTAGGACGCTAGCGCTAGATATCTCCAAGGCCTTTGATAAGGTCTGCCATGGTCTTCTCAGGAAAATCAACTGGTGCGGTATTACTGTACGAATATTTTATATAATCAAATCTTTCTTAGCCAAAAGAAAAATTTATGTCGTTCTCGGTGGCTGTACACCCAAACAACAAAACAGATGGGTGTATTTGCTTATGACACAGCGTTCTATTCCTAGCATGAGAGCAAATTGAATATCCACACAGTCAAGGCAATTTTCATGGCCGATAGCATCTTTCTCGAGTTCAACGTTGAAACTCCTCGGACTGAGATCCTCCGGTAACATGAAGTGGAATAAGCACATAAAAGAGGTTGCCAAGTCTGTCGAAAAAATGATAGGCTCCCTCTACTGGGCTAGACAACTTCTTACACCTGTATCCTATGTCTCTATAAAACCACCATTCACCCGTGAATGTAGTATTGTTGCCATATATAGGCTGGTGTACCAACCACTAGCTTCCCTCCCTTGGACAGGGTACAGAAGGAATTTCTAACCTAATAGGCCCCGCACTGTTTGTCAATATCCAGCCTCTGTCGCATCACCGCAACATTGCATCCCTTTACTTGTTTTACAATTTCTTTCACGGAATGTGCTCCGATGAACTTACTGCACTTGTACCCCCTCAACGTAAATACTCCCGACCCATCGACTAGCAAAAAGATCAAACCCCTTCATTGTATAGCTCCCTAGACGCCGGAAAAAATTTTCTACTCTGGTAGCTTCGTTCCTCGGGCCGCTTGCCTTTGAAATTCCTTCACTCCTTCTTGTTTCCTTGACCGTACCAACATGCAGAAATTTAAATGTAATGTGGACACAGGTCTTGGTGCTCAACACCTCGCCCACGTTGCTTCTATACATCTGGTCCCTTATCACAGTAGTCCCCAGACCAATACTTTTTTTCATTCGGTAGAGCTTTCAACCCGAAAAAAATCGAAAATCACGGACAGATAATTCAATAATCGAACATATTACAATGGAAGTGAGAAAACCAAGATTAATCTAATCGAACAGGTCTAGAAATTAGAAAACTACAGAAATTATTAAGTTATCTTTACGGAAAATGAATACGTTATTTTTGCAGAGAATGAAATAAAATAACATAAAATAAAATAAATAGATCATAAACAATTACTAAGAAGAAAGTATCGGTAGTTGGGTGCAACATGTAAGAATTTATATTTTTATATCTTCTCAGTTATTCTAACTGATTTTTTTGCAAGTCTTTCGATGTGCAAACGCGTTTTTCTGAACATTCAAATCGAAGGTTTCTGTGATTTGAAACCATTGCATTTGGTGTTGTTTCCTGGACATTTGAAGACTTTTTCATGGACGTTCGCTTTGATGGTGTACGGTTTTCATTTTGCAACAAACTCTGATGACTGGAATTTTTGTGTTACTACTTTAATTTTTTCAAGTATGTTTTGAACGAGTGTTAATTTTTCTTTACCTCAAAACTTACATTAAATCACAGTATGATATAACTCTGATCTGTTATTTTATATATATAATGTAATATATTACTAGTTCATGTATATACATGTATAATAATATAAGGTTATATAATATATCATGAATACATATATATACATATATATATATATATATATATATATATATTTATTACTTACTTTAACAGTGCTTAATACCTGAGTCAAGCTTAGTAGTATCAAATATACATATGGTTAGTAAGATACACAGATGAGTCCATATTTCATTATCGTAGGAAATCATCAGGTTGATGATTGCCTTCCAGAATTAAACATGTACCTCTCTGTATAGCTTACTTGCCATAGACATATTTTAATACTAATGTAATATATATATATATATATGTGTGTGTGTGTGTGTGTGTGTGTGTGTGTGTGTGTGTGTGTGTGTGTGTGTGTGAGAGAGTATGGTTATTTGTGTGTGTGTGTTTATATATATTGTGTTTTATTTCTTATTAGTTGGCATATAGGAATACAGAATGTTTTTCGGTCGCCACTTACGATCTTCAATGTTATATATATATATATATATATATATATATTCTAAACTCAGGTTAAATCACTGAAGCTATTAAGAGAGTTGGGCTTTCATAAGATCGACTATGGGACTATTGGTTGTACAATTAATTTCTATTAGTAAATCGTAAAGCTATAGATTCTTGGCTGGTTCTATGTAAGTCCAATACGACTATTGGCTTCAACCAAAAATGTAACATATGCCTGCAAGAGATTAGAATGTATTAGTATGAATACAATAATATATTAAACCAAAGGAACAAACTAATTTCATAATGTTGACACAGGAACAAATTCAAGATAATAACTCTGTAAGCACAATAAATAATTCCTCATCTAAAATTAGAACAATGCAAAGTATAAATATACATTTATTCAAATTAATTTGTTATCCTGCATGCGACATACAGTTAGATTTGGTTGGTCCTTTGTCACAATTGTGGTTGTATGTGTTGTTTGCGTGTGTGCGTGCGAAGGGTTATATTCTTATATATAAGTATATATTTACAACAACACTACAATAACTATCTACTGTAATAATAAGAAATCGTGTTATTCTACACTGTAACAATAAAAACAGAACAATATCGCTAACTCATAGAGAATATTATTAAAAGCCATTTGGTTATTATATTTGATTTGAGTATATTAGTAGATTTCCGTTGAATAACTACTATATTCAATAAAGTCCCGTTTAGTTACTATTATATTTTAAAGGTATTTGGCTATCGTTATTAATGTAATATATAAAGTAAAGTCGGTCGGATTTTTTTTACTTCAAACTTAAATTGCTTCCGCCTTAAAATAGCTATTTCATTTTCTTTAGCGTTGGTCCATGTTGTTAAAAGGAAAAATTTTAATTTGCTTTAATTTCTGTGTAAATACAATTATTACTGTTCGGTTTATTTTGGGCAGAGAAAATATCTTACTGATTTGCAGCAAATGTCCATTACAAATGGAAACCATGTTTTCTATCAGCATAAAATGTTGCTATTATTGCATAATAGTAATACTGATACATTCTATCGTTTAATAATACTAAATAACTGTTTAAAATATTTCCATTCAGATAAAAACAGCTGTGGAAAAAAGAGGTAATATCTGAAAGATTTTTTACTTTCGATGTCAAAAAGGTCACATAAAAGGCTGCATAAATTTTAAAATTTGCAAACAAATAAAATTAAAAACTAAAATGAATTTACTACGTTTTTTTACTAAATATCGGCAGAATTTGCAAGTAGAAATACCGAATTGGTAAAAATGCTGAAAATTAAAATTAAACAGAGGACTGAAATATCGTCAGAAAGTCACAGAACATGCGAACCGCTATTTTCCGGGGACGCAGACACAAACAGAGGCTGAAGAGAGTCCGGTAAAGAGGCCTATTATAGGTCCTCTTGGGTGGATTTGAAACCGACAGTACCAATGTTGTTCTAATTTTCTGATATATATATATATATATATATATATATATATATATATATATATATATAGGCAAACGTTGTTGAATAGCACGGAGTCTTTCTGCTTTGTGATCTTTTTTTAAATTTTTTCCATCTTCCGAATGGTCAACTTCGTACCTCGATCAAACTGGTATATGAAGTTTCCGTAGTTTTGTTGTTCCATCTTCTTTGCGAGTACTTTCGATTTGATATCCTCAAATCATCTTCAGGCGTGTTAGTGTGAAGTTGACCATTCGGAAGATGGAAAATTTTTTAAAAAAGATCACAAAGCAGAAACACTCCGTGCTATTCAACAACGTTTGCCTAAATGAAAAATTGCTGCCTAAATACACACAATATATATATATATATATATATATATATATATATATATATATATATATATATATATATATATATACTTTGAAAAGTCACACAATTTGAAGCGCTGGGTGGGTGGCAATAATAACGAAGATATTTTTTTATAAAATATTTAGAAAACCTTGCACAACGCAGATTATTTGTTTTTAAAAATAAATTATTCATTCATCTTAAAAACATTTTTTTTTATATAAACTTGAGTACTTTCGGTAAATATACCATCTTCAGAAGAATATTTCTTCTTTTTCTTTTCTTTTTCTTTTTTTTTTCTTTTTTCCTCTTGGTTGAGACATTCTATGGTAATGGTTATTATATAGAATGAGTGGATAAGTATGAGAACTAGTTAAAATAAAAACACAAAAGTGTGTATAGAGCACCGATATTTCGGTCAAGTCAAATCTGATTCTCGGTGAAAAAGGGTTTTTATTAGAACGTAATTGCAATTTATACAAAAACGTTAAAGAACTTCGTCGTATTTGTATAAATTGCCATCCCCCTCTCTCTCTCTCTCTCTCTCTCTCTCTCTCTCTCTCTCTCTCTCTCTCTCTCTCTCTCCAAATATTCCCTACACCTTGGATGTTATCATTTTCACAGCGTGTTTGTCGATAGTTCGATCGTCTGTAGATGTTTTTTTGTCGAAGTCGGTAATTTTCTGGGAATATAACACTAACCCCTTTATTTACTCCACTAGCGTAGTGATTGGGAAAATAGTTCGAAACATGTGAATAATGTCCATTTTCATAACACACTCCAATTAAATGCTACTTTTTAATTATTTACGCATCAAAAATGTAGGTCGGTTTTCAGCCGCAACGTCTATTAAAGGCGATTGTCACAATGACCTGAAAATTCTCATTCGTGCTTGGTTTGCTTTGCTAAGATATTCTTATTATCTTAACACATGAGTAATTATTTTAGTTGCTAATCTTAAAAAAGCACAGATTCCACGTACACAAATAGAAACACGTGTTCCTTTTTACATCCCACTTTGTCCCTTCTCATCTGGTTCGGCCCCAATTATCCTCGTACGTCAGATTTCTTTTTTGTCAGCAGAGATTAATCATCTACGTTCCTCATCAGATGTGCTGATTTAATCAATTGACTATTAATTAGCTACTTGCTTTCTCATTCCACTTACGAAAGACATGGCAGTCTTTAGGTGCGAACATTCAATTTATACAAACAAAAAAATATGGAAAAGGAATACAATACCGACCGACATTTGGATACGTTTTATATATTTTTTTTTTAAATAACGCTTTGTCTAAATTATAACGAAGATAAAAGTGACGCGTTTTTTGTGATAATTTTTAACACCGGGATCAGAATTAGAATAAGTTTTCTTTTCGTCACTTGATCTTTATCTGCCCGTTCCTCTATGGGGGTATATGCAGAGTGGGCGTTAGATCTTCCACATTTGGAGTGGGAGCTGTGCGGGATGTATCGGTGGTAGAAGGGTGGAGCAGCTTTTAATCGGTAGAATGGCCTCTACCATTTTTTTTTATAATTCCAACTTCCGAGAACAACTCCATCAATATAGTTCCAATAACATCCACCATTCGTCTGATACAATGTATAACACCAATTAAAACAACAGTTTAACAATAGTTTTCTAAATTGAATAAAATACTATAAAAGACTAATAATGTTCGCATAGTCATAGAAACTTGTCGTCGTCTGCAAATAAATTGGAAGATTGTTCTGAAGATTCAGGTTTTGACGATCTGGGTGTACCAAGTTCGAATCCAGTCGATTCCATAATAACATTTTCACTTCGGGATGTTGGCAACGATTACGTGGTCCCTCCTACAAGAATACCGACAACAGAATGGTACAATCAGAATGGAACAACTGAGTTGTACCATTCTGATTCATACAAATTCATATCACAGCAGAGTTTATTTTTCCCGCGAAAATCAGAAATAATCACTCTAACTTCACATATTTGGGGTGTCCAATAGACAGCTAACATGGCCCTTATGCAACCTTTCCATAGAATTACCACTGCCCACAATCACACTCATACTGTCACGAATGAATCTCTCACACCGAAACATTCGACATAACTGCATGCTGACACGCAGATCATAATGCCCACCATGCAGGTTTAATGTTTTGTTTCAACCATTTCCGTTGTCTCGTTTTCGTTGTTCCAAACCAACAAATTTATGAACGTCGTCAATTCATTTTTCTCCCTTAAATCTGCATAATTTCTCGTTCGTCTACAACTATATATAGTTGTCTTCTTTTTCTCTTGTCGTCTCTTTTCTTTTCTTTCTCTTCTCTTTCTTTCTTTGACTCTCGCTTATTCGTTTGTAATATTGTCCCTATTAACTTGCCTCCCCACGAGGGCAGAATTAGACATAGGATCAATTTTTTACTGTTGTGAGTAAATATGGCTCCCTGGGACAGTCTAGACAAAAATAAATATTGCCTCAGCCTAGAAGGATTTCTCTACTTCTGACCGAAAAGAAAATATGAATTGTACGAAATTTTATATGAATTGAATAAAACCTACTTCACACGAGATGATAAGTGAGCAGACTTTTATCTAACATATAAAATATCTAAACGTGAAATAACTTTTTCACATACAAGATCACTATTTAGTATTATTTCGACATGAATAACGTGCGGACATCGGGTCATGTTCTTAAAAATATATTTCTAATCATTTATATCGAAAGCATACTTAATCGTAATCGATATTTTATCTTTACTTGGTGATATTCAGAGTTAAAAAATTGTACTCCTACGCCACTCATTAACAACCGGAAGTTATATTTAAGTCATATATTTTTGTCGATGGAAATAATACCATCAAAATATATTTGGTGTTTTACAATGATAAAAAAATAATACATAGTTTGATTTAATTTTAATAAATAACATAATAATTTCTATTCAATAAACACAAAGAAATTTAAAATTCGAACAAATGGCGTCCGAAAAACTAATTTTTGTTAACTTTTCTTGTTTTCATCTCAATCTATGAAATTATTGAACATAAATACCTTTCAAAACTTTCAATCGTGGCATGCATGAGTATTTTATAGGGGCTTTTTTTTTTTCAACAAAACTTTACAGGTTAATTTGTATTCCAGTCACTTAAATTATTTAGAGTGAAATGGGTTTCTACTAGATTAATTAATGAATAATATTTTCTCTCTCATTCATTTTAAGTGTGTGAGTGCGTGTGGGAGTGACCCCAAAACAAACCATCATCATCGTCGTCAAATCCTTTATTAAACTTACGTGTTTACCAAATGAGCCACGGATGGTGAAATTAAAGTTTAGAAACCTTTTCATTTAATTATTGAATTTTTTTTTTAAGAAATCAGATTCTACGAGTTAAACTTAAATATTACGCTATCGCATGGTCTATTTGGTAAAAGAAAAAAGAAAACGAATTATCAAGAAAAAATGAAAATATAAAAACTCCTTGGCAACGCCGAGTATCTACAGCTAGTCTTTCATCTGTAAATTGACTTATGAAGAAGTCTTCTGAGCATTTGGGAGTTTATCTGACAAAATAGACAACAACAATAAAATGGATAATCCGAAGAAAAGGAAAAACATTATTTATGGTTAAATGAGAAACTAGAGATAATAATATTTAGTGATAGAGAACGTGTTAAATCAGAGAAATAAAATTAAGAACAATAGAAGATTTACAGTAGAGTATAGTTAATAGTTTTGTTTTAATATCAGGGCGTATATGGGTTGATATTAAAGCATATAAACAAAGATTTTAGTAGATATATACAAATTAGATAATCGTAAGTCCTAAACAAATACGCAAATAGCGATTATTAGATTTAGGGAGGATGGAAATCTGACAAAAATTTTAATCAAACATGAACATAAAAGTCTATACCCTCTGATACACAAGTATACTACAAGTGTACCGCATTATTTAGTATTGATTATTGCTAGTTACCAATTATCGGATAAATCAATCCCTAATTACACACAGACACTAGTACTGGAAAACTTACTTAGTTTTAGGGAATGTAAGAAAAAGCTATCGTATAGATTTTACCCCGCAAAATAACTGATATCTAATCACAATGTTTAGCGTTAACTCTAATTGTAAACGAAAAATAGAAAGGCATTCGTTTATATATTACCACAATCTTTAAAAAGTTGAACAATGTGTGGATAGAAACCATCACCCTTTCACCCTTCAGCTAATGAATTGTGATTTCTGACTTTGCAACGTCTATAAAAGTCTGAATAAGTCTGTAACTGCAAATTTGAAATACTAACACCCTATATATCATTGGTTTTATCTCTGTTTTCACGTTAGCTTTATTATTATGTTAACTATTATTTTTTTCTACGATTGCGCCGAAACAGTCATAGAGTTGAATGTGGAAAAGAACATTTCAAAGAATATTTCAAAGAATATTTCAAAGAATATTTCAAAGAATATTCTTTGAATATTTCCATCTGAAGAGAAGAATAAATAAAAACATGAAAAAGATCCCCTAATGTTGTCTGTTATAATCATAAAACAAACTGTAAAACTTAAGTGATTCTCACTTTGCTTTCACTGAAACCCCCACCACCAACATCACCACCCACCCCATTACTTTTCTTTGTTTAGCTGCGACATGAGATATAAGGACGTGGGGGTCACTTGTGAGTCCATTTGGCGTAGGCGGGTAGAGGAAGTACTTTTACCGTAGCCTTTTAAATTGGGATAGAAAAGTTTAAGCCGTCCGTAAGATGGAACGAATAAGTGGTCTACATAGTCTGGTCATTTGATGTCATTCTTCGCAATAATATGAATTCTTCATTTGATGTCATTTTTATTACTCTTTTCCTGATGATACTCGGTAATTTTTAACTCTAGTAGAAACATATTTGCACATGTGTAGCAGAATATGTTTGTATAAATAGAAATACATAATAAACTAGCTGACCCGTGTCTCGACGTCGCCCGAGAAAATAAATGAACTCAAGAAATTTCAGGTTCCAACCTTGAATTATTGAATTATTTGCTACTTGTGGTTGTTCGTCGGGGTCGCAGACCCCTTGATGTTGGACTAAAACAGTTGGGCGGAATTTTAATTGCCAAAACGGAAGAGACCGTTAAAACTCAAGTCTTGACGGCTGTCTGGATTTCGTCACTGAACTCTGTCAAGTACTCGTTGGCGAAGCGCCTAGCACTCTGCTGAGACTTGTCCCTGTTTCTCTCGCTGGGTGATCGCTTGTATTCAGCAAGTGCGGCGCGTTTGCCTTCTATGACGAGGGTCATCTCGGTGTACTTGGCCCTAAACCAGTCGTGAGTCTTGGAGGTTTTCTTCACAAATGTGGCCAGGGTAGTGTGGTACATGGTATCCCGCAGCGTTTTCCATTTCTCTGTGGCAGAATCCCCAGGCTGAAAAGGACCGCAGCTCACTCTCAAAAGTTTCTGCAAACTCTTCCACGACATCTTGCTGACATCTATGCAGGGGTCTTCTGTTTCTTGGAACGGTGGAACGTCTTCGGTTGTAGCCTGATCTTGCAGTAGAACAAGGAGTGGTCTACGTCACAGTCTGCGCTGTGATAGGAGTGTGTGTGGAGAACGCTCTTGATAGCAGCGCGTCTGATCAAGATGAGGTACAGTTGAAGCCAGTGCTTTGAGCGTGGGTGTCGCCAAGAGACCTTTATTGAGACTAAGTTCTGAAGTAAGAGTTGGCGATGCACAGTTTGTCGTATGTGCAAAGCTCCGGCAGTAGTTAGCTGTTTTCATTCCTTCTGCCCACCCAAAACTGTCCCAGGAAAGAGGGTCACGAATCATGACTTGCGCCTATTCTGGCACTGAAGTAACCCAGGAGAACCAGTTGTTCGTTGCTGGGGATGTTGATGATGGTGGATGTGAGGTTCTTGTAGAACTCGTTCTTTGCGTCTGTTGTGGGGGATAGTGTTGGGGCATACACACGTACAAGGGTGACTGAGTCTTCAGTAGTGTTGAGACGAAGAGTGTGGGGTCGTTCTGTACCATTGCTGCCTTGTTCAAGCATACGCAGCATGTTGTTTCTTACTGTGAAGCCAACTCTATGCTCCCTTGGCTCATAAGAGCCCTTCACATGCCAATAGAAAGTGTAGTCCGTCTCTTTCGGTGTGCCAGAGTCTGCAATGCGTGTTTTATGAAGGGTGACAATGTCCATATTCAGTCTCTTGAGCTTGTCGTTTATAACAGCTGTCTTTCTAGAGTCGCTAGTGTCCTGAAGATTTTCAGAAAAGCCGGTGATCATTGTCCGAACGTTCCAACATCCTAGTTTCAGAGCTGATTTCCTGTTGTTTTATTTTGTTGCCTGGTGCGACGTTTACAGTCTGCATATTGGATGTCTCGCAATCTCCATGCACCTAATGCAGAAAGCAGTCTGTAGCGGGACGTCATCTAACTGGCTGATTTGTTGGTTGAGAGTTGTTGGATGCTAGGCGGTGTGGTATATATATATATATATATATATATATATATATATATATATATATATATATATATATATATATATGGGTGTGTATGTGTGTATATATATATGTGTATATATATATGTGTGTGTATGAGTATATATATTTATATATATATGTGTGTGTGTATATGTGTGTGTATATGTGTATATATATGTGTGTATATATATATATATATATATATATATATGTGTGTGGGTGTGTATGGTGTGTGTGAGTGTTGTCCATTTGTTTAATATCATTGAAACAAAGTTTTCTGTTATTTTGCTGACTAATCTCTTTCCCTCTCCTGTTTTTATCCGACTTTCTGACTTCTCTCTATATACATCTGCACGTACAGACGAATACAACAACATATATTTACTTGTATCGGCTCGAAAGTTTTCATTTCCTTTGCAATGTAATTAAATCAGTAACAGAGGCGAATTCCTCATTTCTTTCACATCCATTTTGTGTTTGTTTTGAAATTTACCCGTCAAGCATTACCCCCTCTCTTTCTCTCCCTCCCCTCCTCTCTCTCTCTCTCTCTCTCTCTCTGCCTCTCTCTTTCTCTCTCTCTCTCTCTCTCTCCTACAATCATAAGTTCGTGCAAAAATAATATTTGGTCATTCTTGTTTTGTATTTAAATGACTTTAAGAATTAAGATTACTAATGAGAGGAAAGAGACCATATGTGTATTTGTCATGCATGATTATCCGGCACGTTATAAATACCAACTACTCAAAGACTAACCACGTAAGTGACGGTTACATTGCTTTTCAACCAGCGTGTTGTGGCACCCTAATGTGTTACAAGAGCTAATTAAATAGCATAACATTTTAGATTAAAATGACAAAATTGATTAACAAACAAAAATATAAAAGTCTATATCAATGCATATTATTATTATTGGTCCCCCGATTTATAAAATCGGAGGACCTATGTTTTGAGGCATTTCCGTCCGTCCGTCCGTCCGTCCGTCCGTCCGGAGTTTTCTCCGCAACCATCCATTGAATTTCTCTGTAATTTTGCATGAAGTTGTAACTTTGGTCAGGTTAGAAAGTGACATTCTCCGAGTTTTGAAAAAAATATCTGGCTAGCTCCCAGGGGGTCAAAAGGCCCCGAAATGGCAAAAAATGTAATTTTTTGCCCCATAACTTTTCATCTATCCATTCAATTTCTCTGAAACTTGGCCAAAATGTGGAGGCAATTGTTCCTAATAGAAAATAAGTATCGCTGACCTTGGAAAAAATCTGGTTCGTGCCCCCAGGGGGTCAAAAGCCCCCAAAATGGTAAAAAAATGACTCTTTTCTCCCATAACGTTTGATCCATCCATTAAATTTTTCTTAAACTTGGCCAAAATGTAGAGGCAATTATTCTGGATATAAAATGAGCATCCTTGACCTCGGAAAAATTCTGGTTCGCGCCCCCAGGGGGTCAAAAATGCCCCAAATTGCCCAAATTTACTGCATTTTACACTCGTCACATCGAGTCACATACAGAGGGGGACCACGCATTCGCGGTTTGTTGTTGTTATTATTATTATTATTATTATTATTATTATTATTATTATTATTATTATTATTATTATACTACACGGAACTTTTCAGAAAGCTGAAAAAGGATATGGAACATGAAGAAAGTGAATATAATACCAATAATCGTCGAAGTACTAGAAACAATTCCGAAAAACCTGGAAAAGGGACTATGAGAAAATGGAATGAAATGAAAGTCTTTGACTTTACAGCGGACGGCGATGATGAAAACAGCTGAAATTTAAAAAAAAATCCTCGTTTGCAGAAACCAACCCACATAAACAACGAACGCTGGCCAGTCACATAGAGGGCACAATAGAATTGTTTTTAATAAAAAAAAAAAAAAGAAAGAGCACCACATAGACCAAGGGAAACTGAAACTGCAATAAATATCTTAAACTACACCCCCAAACAAACACACACGCACGCACATGCACGCACATTGTGATGGCACCAGCTTCGGCTGATACCACACAAATGATTGTGAAAGGTTCAAGAAGGATTGGAAGACCGATGAGGGAGATCACTAACCAGACCTCCACTGGAGGGTGCGGGTAGTACTAGGACATTGATGGGGCTTATTGCCATCTGAATCTCAGATGACCAATGATCGTTGTTAGCGAGAAATCATTGGTAAGCGGTTGTTACAATAATGCAAAATCATTGGCAATGGTTATCGAAATCTAGGGAGACACGTTGTCACTCAGACTCTATGGAACACCACCGGTTACTGTCAGCGAGTAATCACTTATGACGACCTGTGTTATAACTCCCAGTGAGTAACAATACTAATAAATACTTGGGTATTGCCGATACCCCATAGACTGGTATTGTCTTGGCCTTCGGGGCTTGATTTACGCCGATCAATGAGTCTGTCCTGTGCAGTTCTGGGAGGTCCACCTTCCCAGGCTTTGCCTCCCCTCTTTGGGGAGGAGTAAGTTTATTGCTTACTGCCTGAGGCGCCCCATACCGGGGAATGCCGACGGGTCTGGCCAGGCAATTTTTAAACCCCACTTTCCCGACCCGACCTTGGGTCACATCTTACTTGTGGGAGTAAGATAAAAACTGGCCTTGTGCCTAACTCCTGGAGAGGAGTAAATCAATACTCTGAACTTGTCATAAAGTGGACAAAAGCAGAACTCACAAGCTTGAATCAAAAAACCAGGAAACTAAAAACATGCACAGTGCACTGCACCTGAAGGATGATACAGACCTACTCTATTTAAAAAAGCAAAAAAAGTGGAAGAGGGCTAGTAAGTATTGACAATGCAATAACAAGACGAGAAGTATACATAATACAAAATATAGTGTTGGTGATTACCGTCGCTAAATGCAGCGCCAAGGCGAATAATACGGAGAACAACCAAACGAGAAACAAAAAGACGAGAAAAGTAAGATAGGGAAGAGAAACAGCTACATGAATTATTTATAAGACGGACGAAAGAAAATGCGCATAAAAAATACATAAACATGGCTACGGAAAGGACACTTGAACAGCGAAACGGAATCGCTACTGCCAATCACACAAAACAACACGATCAGAACAACCTACATTAAAGTCACTATAAACAAAACTCAGGAAAACAATCCGTGTAGACTATGTGGACAAAGAAATGAAATAATAAAACACATCATAATTAAATGGAGCAACATAGTCCAAAACAAATATGAAAATAGAAATGAGCCAATTTGGAAGATAGTCTACTTGGAACCATGCAAGCGATTGCACTTTGAACGTATGAAGAATTTGTACAGGCACAAATCGGAGTTAATATTGGAAAATGACAGACAAAAAAGAAAATCAGACGTGGTATAATAACCAATAAGGAGAGAAAAATGATAATGTAGTAGATTTCGCTGTCCCAGCAGTTCACAGGTTGAAGGTCAACATGGCAAACAACTAAGCACATACATAGAGCTTTCCAAAAAACTGAAGGGAATATGGAACATGAAGAAAAGTACTGTAATACCAATAATTTCAGGACGACTAGGAGCAAATACGAAAAACCTGGAAAAGGGACAAATAGAATTTTGAATCAAAAAGAGGATTGTTACTATATAAACCGCAACATTGATGAAACACAGCTGAAATATTAAGAAAAAGTCTCTAGTGCAGAAACCAACCCACATAATCATGTGACACCGACCGACCAACCACAGGTAAGTTTAAATAACTAGGAATATAAACAAGAACATAATAAAACAAGCACAAGTGAGTTGAAAGTGCCAGAGTAGATATATGCAAAAATCCTGTCATCTGACACACCTCCTCCGCCCAACAAAAACGCGGTGGCGCCAACATCATTTGGTACCACAGAAAATGTCATTGTAAAGTATTAGAGGATGTTAACACTGAGAATGGAAGAGTACTGGAATCGTCAGGAAACATTGTCACTCAAATTCCAGAGAAATCCAACGACCGTTATCAGCGATAAGTCAGACTAGTTTGCAACGGTGATCGAACAGTTGTTTCTATTCAGCGCTATTTGTATTGCCAATCCCAGAGGATCCTGTGTCTTTCATTTTCGAATACTTGCTCCGATTTGTATCTGTTTCATTCAAAATATTTTGCAACGGTGATCGAAACGGGCGTGTACATAAAAAAAAATAAGAAGATATAGTTTTTAACGTTGAACGAGAAAAAAAGTTATGTTTAAATTACATTACGTAGTCTCATTTAGTTCTAATGTGACGGTGGTCAAGTGGGTAACGACACGGACTGGCGACCTTGATGTGCTTAGTTCGAATCAAGTCGGTTCCATAATATCACTTTCCATTAGGGATGTTGGCAACCATTACGTGGTCCCTCCTGCAAGAATACCAATACCAGAATCAAGCCGGTCAACAATGTTGAACCATGCTGATTCACACAGAGGCGTGATCACTTAAGTTATGATCACAAAGTCTCATAGGAGGGTGCGAAACCCGATTTTATTAAGGATTGTTTAATTTGATGTAAATTGTTTCCAATATGTTCAATATTATTGCTTGTAAAGGACGCATGCATCAAGTATAAGTGACTGTAGATTTTGTAAAAAAAAAATGAAATCATATGTCGTTTTTTCTTCCCCCTCTCCCTTGTCGCCTTCCTTTATTCTCATCGCCTAACTGGATCTTTCTACAATCAACACAGAGACCGTACCGCCTAGTTTTAGAATTACTGACGTAAAAGAACACAGCAGGCAATTCAGTTCAATGACATGGCTGTTTTATCGTTCAAATGGGTTTTTTTTTAAACGACTTTTTTACATTGTGAAAATAAAGTAGCCATTAAGGAATCTGAAACTGATTGAACTTTTCTCATGTTTTAAAATCTACACATTCATGTACTTCGAGTTTGACTTAAAGTCCACTCATTTAAATTAAAATGTTATCACTTCCCACGGGAAATCTTTTTATGAATAAATTGTGAATATCCTGAGGTTTGCTGTCGCATCGAACGTCCATAGAATGGAAATATTTTGAAGCATGGCAGCAATATACAAGTGATGAAGGATACAACTGCGGGGTTTTCCACGTGTCTTGCCAGTATTTCTTAATGTCTCTGTGAGCGTTTAGAGAAAGAATGACTTTCTTTTCTAGCGGCGCCATCAAATTTGCATACATGTGTCTGCATACACCACAAACATATACGAAAATTAGATGACAAAGTAATATGTCTCTTTACTTCTATATAAGAATAATCAATAATAATAATGCTTCTATATAATAATAATAATAATAATAATAATAATAATAATAATAATAATAATAATAATAATAATAATAATAATGATAATGATAATGATAATATGCGACATGAAAGATTCATAACCCTGGCCAGAGAAGAAAGAAACACGAAAACATCTTGACATATCTGCGAAAACGTCGCCTGAACAAAGAAACGAAATCGCTACAGACAGCCGCACATAACAACGCGATCAGAACGAATGATATCAAAGTAGAGATAGACAAAACCCATGGAAACAATAAATGTAGACTCTGTGGACAAAGAGACGAAAAGGTAAATCATATAAGTCAATGCAGCAAACTAATCCCCCAAAAATACAAAAACAGATACAACTGCGTGGGAAAGGTAGTCCACTGGGAACTATGCAAACGTCTGCACTTTGAATATGCAGACAAATGGCACAAGCACAAACCAGAGACAGTATATGAAGATGAAAATCACAAAATTCCCTGAGTCATGGAGGTACAAACAGACAAATTTATTTAACCAAGCCGACTGGACGTGATAATAATCAGCAAAAAGGAAAAAATCATGCCAAGTCGTAAATTTCGCTTTTCCAGTAGTTCACAGGGTGAAGATCAAGGAGGCAGAAAAACGAAAAAAATACATGGAACTTGCCAGAGAACTGAAAGGAATATGGACATGAAGAAAATTACTAGAATACCAATATTTGTAGGAGCACTAAGAACAGTCCCGAAACCCCTGGGGAAAAGACTATGAGAAATTTGAATAAAAGGGAGGATTGAGAACATACAACGAACGATAATGATGAAAATCATCGAAATCTTAAGGAAAATCCATGAATGCGTTAACCAACTAACATAACCAACAAACGCTAACCTGCTACAGATAATTTTGAATAGAAAAAGAACAAAACATCTAAAAATAACATTACACGAACCCAAGGGAAGTGAAAACTGCCAGAAATCCAATAAACTGCCTCCCCTCCACCAGCACACAAAAACATTTCAGTCATACACACATGCATGTAGTGACAACAGTCTCGGCTGGTACTACACAAAACTGTCGTGAAGGGTCAAGGAGAATTACAAAACGAGGAGGGGTAGGGGCACCGACCAGATCTCTACTGGAAAGGTGCGAAGAATATTGGAACCTTGGTTAGGCTTATTGCTACTCTATTTCTATCCCATGTTGGTTCTTGGCCTTTTGGCTAAGATCAAAGTGTAGTATCTGTTCCGATGGATACTGCACCCCATAGACTGGTATTGTCTTGGCCTTCGGGGCTTGATTTACGCCGGTCTATGGGTCTGTCCTGTGCAGTTCTAGAAGGACCACCCTCCCAGGCTTTGCCTCCCCTCTTTGGGGAGGAGTAAGTTTATTGCTTACTGCCTGAGGCGCCCCTATCGGGGAATGCCGACGGGGCTGCTCAGGCAATTTTTAATGGCCATAGTGCTCACCTCTCAGGCGCTGGCTTTTCAAACCCCACTTTCCCGACCCGACCTTGGGTCACATCTTACTTGTGGGAGTAAGATAAAAACTGGCCTTGTGCCTAACTCCTGGAGACGAGTAAATAAATACTCTATTCCAGTGAAGACCAACGGTCGTTGCTAGCGAGAAATCAATGGTAAACTGCTGTTGCGATACGCAAAGTGATTTGCAATTGTTATCGAAAGAGGTGGAGAAAGTTGGAAATCTAGAGAGACTTGTTATCACTCAGTCTCCAGGGAACACCACTTGTTAATGCCAGTGAGCAATCACTGATAATATTTTGTGTGATAACTCCTAATGAAGAAATAGATCTTGCTTTAAACAAACGTTGTTGGAATGAGTCGACGCTTCATAGCGGTTTCGTTTTTATCAACTTTTCTAACGATCTAACAATTCTTCTAAACTCTTGAGATAGCGAAAACATCCAAAATGCACCCGGTGTTGATTTATTATTATCCGAGCTTTCGACATATTTAGGTCATCATCAGAATATACAGGATAACTTGTGGGGGGACTTTTACGATTCGAACATCTAAATAATATCTTTATATTAAAATACTTTAGGTAACCTTTCGAAAGGTACGAACATTTAACTTTTCTCAACCAATTTAATGATTCGGTATTTTTTTTTGCTCGTGTTTACAACATCCCACAGAGGGTGTGTCGAAGAGAAGGAAGTAGAATTGTCATCTGTTGTTAATTTCCCCAGCGATTGTCAATGTTCAGCGGATTCGTCTTCGAAGATTTAGCTTCCCGCTCATCTGAAAAGACGGAAAGTAAGAATATTCTTAAAAAGAAGACGTTTTTTTGAAAACGAATCTTCTTCGTTACATGCACGTACTGAGGGGCGTTTTCTGCCAGCTGAATTAAAACGTATATGTTTCTATGTATGTAACTATGTATAAAAATGTTTTTTTATATACTTACGCGTACAATTATGCACAAATATTTTAAACATGTCCGCCTACATATTAGAAAGTCAGAAATCTAATGAGGAAAAGTATTTTATTTTACATGATAAATAATTATTCGTATGAAATAAATTAAAACATTTAGATGATAGTCAAACTAACAATTTATTGTATATTATACATTTCTATTTTCCTGAATTGTCTCAGAACAATAGGATTGGTCTTATATATAAAGTAGAGTGAGATTTTCACCCGTGCCGTTGACGAGTATAGCTTTCTAACCAAAAGCTATATATATATATATATATATATATATATATATATATATATATATATATGGTACGTCAATGAAAATTAATAAGACCTGCAAATGGAAGCAAATCGGTATTTTCAATTGTTCAAAACAAGGAGTAATTTAGTCAATAAAAACATTTATTTTTCATCTCTTTCTTTCCTTAAACCAGGTTTTTCAAAGATTAAAATCTTATCATCAGAGGAAAAATTATGATTGATAAGTTGACAGGGTAGGACTGTCAAAGTTCCAAATTTGAAAAAGTTTTCTTTTAAAATTAAAAATTAAAAAAATCAAAAAAACTTCTATAAAAAAACCTTCCAAAAAGTTCAAACGGGCATGGGAATCACCAATAACGAAATCCAAAAAACGTAGGGCTCAGAAATATTGGTAAATCCAGAGGAATCTGTATAAAAATCCAACGACGGCGATTTCACTCAGGTCTGTTGTCCACGGAGAGGAATCAAATAAAAGCGGCCATTTCAAGGAAAACAATATTCTTCCTGTTTTCAGTTAGGCGTATTCCAAGGCAAATGCTTCAATGGGGTCAAAGACGAATCGTTGTAAAAGTTTACCTTTTAGTTATAATTTACATATATATATATATATATATATATATATATATATATATATATATATATATATATATATATATATATATAAAAATTGCTTCGTCTGCGATTTAGGCTAATTATTGGTACGTGTTTTTAAAAAACGTAAAATTTAGTTTCATTCAAATTCATCCATTTTATATTTAATCCGATCAGCAATTTTCTATTTGATTACTAATTTCAAAAAGAGGGTAGAAGGAACCAATCTCTAACAATTCTAAGTCGTCATCTTTCAATCAATCGTATAGTAAATAATTACGGAAGAAATCCAATTAGAATTAATTGTTCATATGACACTATGAGTTCGCTCACTTCATATCATGCCTAACAAAAAAGTTTACAAAGTTATGTTTTCACATTACAAATATTACAAAAAAAAAACTCTTATAAAAACGTTATTACAATATACATAATTAAACGGGATTCAACATTTCTTTATTTAAAACACAAATTTTAATAAGCATTATGCACTATTTTTCATGTTCATTGAAAACACACGAGTTTTTCGGTTTGAAGTAGATTTACTTCCGCATTTGTTGTTTGCCTATGGTAAAATGAACTAAAATAAGATGTTATAGTTCAAAATTCGATTTAAAATACTTACATAGGTCCAGGGGCGGGAGTAGGAGTCTATTGGGTTCCTCAATGTTCCTGGTTAACGCCAGGATTCAGAATTTGTCAGGGTCAGTTTTAAATATTAAATAAATAAAAATTTGAAAAGCATCGATATAAGAAGATAAAAACGGGTCGAACTGAAAGAAAAACGATAAAAACAAAGATAGATTGAAAAAAAAGGAGAAATCATGTTTAAACTGGACGCCATTCGAGCAGAAAATAGAATTGAAGCGGGAAAATAAAAATAAAGACGGAAACAAGAAGAGTGTGACGTCACGTGTTACCTGCTGACGTAGACGGGGTAAAATATTTGAAATTATTGAAGTGAGAATAATAAACATTTGATTTGATTTATATTTTTCATTCTTAATCCTTTATCTTGCTTAATATTATTCTCTTGTATTATAATTTTAGATAAATTAGGTGTGATGGTGTAGAAACCTATTCGTTGTTTGATTACGTGGTGAGACTTGGAAATGATAATCGATTCATTGATTCGCGCAGTATTTTTATTGTGTTTATTAGAGTAATATTGCTGTTGAAATCTGACATGTGGGCGAAAATGGCGTCCCTATTTTTCTTTTTTAAAACTTTAACTGAATTGTTTTCTCTGATAGTCGGGCACATGTACGTCCTTCTCTGTAGAAGAGTCCATTATATATAGAAGAACTACGAAATTTGATTAATATGCATTTAAAACAAAAGATCTTAATACTATGAAAAGTAGCGTTGTCATCATCATCATCATCATCATCATCATAATAATAATAATAATAATAATAATAATAATAATAATAATAATAATAATAATAATAATAATAATAATAATATCATCATCATCTATGGTGTGTTAAGGAATTTAACCTTGAAAGAAGTGTAACACTTTTTTGGTGTCACCCATATTATTATAATATTATATATATATATATATATATGTGTGTGTGTGTGTGTGTTTTAAATATTATAAATTTATTTCGACAGTGTATTATGTATTAAGCTGCTTTTTATTTATATTATTGTTTTCGCGGGTAATATTGCTGAACAAATGATTTATTTCGGCCGCGGTATTTTTTGTTTATCATCAGCCCCGCTGAATAAGTTTCATAATATGTCCAGTAATATTAAACAATTATTCAAATTATCACCTGAGGATGACCGACCAAACTGAAAGGTCAAAAACAGCCTACCGTTTTCCTGAACAAGAAGGAACCATTGACTCCTGTAGAAGATTTTTAAAAAATCCTCAAGATATGCAAATATGTTTGGTGTTGGATTTAAGACTCCTCAAGAAGCCATTGAAAGCACTTCTATTGAAAGAAATCTCAGTATCTGTGAACGTCTGCAGACTGGTATGTTTCTCAAGTTGAAATGCCCACAACCATTGAGGTCAACAGAGATTATCTTCAGAAAGTATTACCTATTTTTTAAGGCATAAAATATGTGCTGCAAAGATGTTCAAGCTGGTTATGTAACCATGTGAAAATCTCGACCTCTGAAAGTCTTTAAAAGTTCGTCGGGAAATAAATATTTCTCAAAATTCCAGTAAGAGCCTATATGTAACTCAATCTTCTTTTTCTTCAGATGAAATAATCCTTCATAGTGAAGATAATTAGCACTTAAATTCGTTACTATTTGTTAATCAAACAAAAGCTTGCGTAGATGTTTGTTAACAAAGAGACGGGCGTTTATAGAATCTTCTCGCGTCCATATCATTAAATAATAACATTAAATGAAGGATATGAAAGTTGGTATGATTTACACTAACACTTTTTATAAACATCTTTTTAATTTAAATACAAATCTAGTTTGGTTTATTGTTTGTCTATCTGGTTAGTAGTACTTTCATTAACTGATTATTCGGATTCAAATTATAAAATGCTACTGATTTTGAAACTATTTGTAAAAAATATTTGAATTCTATAACTTTCGGTTATAAACGTGCGAACATGTACCAAATTCCATTGTGGGGTCATTTTTGCTAGCGTTACCAAAATGACATCTTTTTAGAACCATTTATGGATTATTACAATTGCTATAAATTATAAAAGGAACTATTTTTTAATATGTTTTAGCAAAATTTGAACAGAATGTTAAAAATTCTGATAATGTTTTCAACTAACAACATCAATGATATTAATCCGCTTCAGTCGAACAGAATTTTCTTAATAAAATTTAATTACGCATGAAAGTCAAAAGAAATCTACCAACAATATCGGATGAATTAGTAGAAACCTATTTTTTTAAAATAAATTATCGTCTTTACCAACTGAGTCATGTTTTACATAAGATAAACAAAACATGACTTTCTGTTTTCCTCGGTAATAAATTAGGTTTTGATTGTGAACAAATGTATTCGATTAATTTAATGATAAACCGATAACATTTAATCAGTAATTACAGTAAATTGTTATTTAAACAAATTATTTAATAATTGAACTAGAGGACCATTTAGTAAAACAAAGTTGTTCAACTTCAACATTTTTGGCTGGATTGTCATGAAATAGGTCGCAGCTTTGTATCTCATCTCCCTTCCCCTTTCTGGCATAAATATATTTCCCCTCGTTTTTCGATATTTTTATTTAATAAATTAACAAACTTATGAATTGCACGTTTTCATGTGAAATAGAAGACGTGCTCGTTTTCGACATCCTCTTTTGACGAAGCCCATCAAAATTATTTTGTAATCTCTTAATTAAGCGATATTCAGAAAATCCTGAAATTATGATGAACGGGCTAACATTCCCCAGCTGAGTATGACGTTATTTTCCAGCGCTCAGGCCTCCTTTATTACGATGGCCGTGGCTGAGTACGTCTTGAAAGTCCTTAAAATTATTACGTATGTGACAAAGCAATTGACGGGGAATTCGAATTAAGTCTCATTTTTTCAAATTTTAATACTTTTTAATCATGTTCACTATGATAAAGACTCCATATTTATACTATTGAAATGCTTGTCGAATTAATTGGCTTTACTTGTAGAATGTTCTGGAACAACTGCTACCGGTGCCTCTTAATCGGGTCAACTCGAACGACTTCTTTTAACTCAAGTTACCATCTTTTGAATGAGTAAAGCTATTTCTATGGTATATGCGAGGCGGTCACGCCCACTGCTAAATAATAGACTTTTGCAAGCGACATATATACGTGACTACTGCTTTAGTATATGGGGGGATTCTACAAACTATTCGGCTCTTCAGCTATGCGACAAATCAATACGATTCTATAACCCTGCGTGTCTTTTTGAAGATTGAGGATGTTTCGGTAGTATTTTCAGAGTTATGCCCCTTGAATGATATACCTGAATTATACTGACAATGGGTGAGAATGACTCTTCAATTTTGAAGTACAAAAAAAAACGCTGGTAATTCATATTTGTTTCGATTTTATGTTGAGATTTAAACGTGAACGTTTATGTAGGAATTGCGTCTGTAATGTTCACTCACCTCAAGCCATTTTGTATACGATGTATTATTTCCCTCTTGCGTTTGTCTTTAACAAACCTGCTCTGTAAGAATATATATATATATATATATATGTGTGTGTGTGTGTGTGTGTGTGTGTGTGTGTGTGTGTGTGTGTGTGTGCATATACATATAATTATTTATACCTACAGACGCTGGCGTTTCAAGCTTATTGCTCTCATCAGTGCAGGAAAGTAACAATTTCAGACAGTCGGGAGGCGCGAACCCGGTTAACAGAGTCAGCCTAGCAAGCAGTCGCCATATCACCTCCGCTACCGGGAACTGTCACGTGATTAAGGGAAATTAAGATCTATATGTACCTAGAAGCGGGCACACACAGAAGACTAGTCGAAAGTGTTCTACTAACGTATCTGAAACTTTGCTTTAAAGCTGATAACAGTCTATCCCCGAAAGTGCTCGATATTAATTTCTTAAAGGGGGTTAATATGATATTTATAAATCAATATTAAATTACTTATACGTATAGACGCTAGTGTTTCAAGCTTATTGCTCTCATCACTGCAGGAAAGTAATAATTATTTTATGTGTGTGTGAAAAAGACAAACAGAAAAGTAAATTTAAATACAGGAAAAAAACATCAATAAACGAGAGATTTTACCGGGTTCGTTCTGATCAAAGAACGTCTTCAGAAAAAGTGAAGATTTCAAATTTATTGATAATGGTAAAAAAAACATAGGAAAAAGAAGAACGCACAACGAGAGGTTATTGGTACGTGTTTACCTATTTGAAAAAAGAAAGAATAATAAAACGCGTGCGGAGTTACGTTAAAATGGAAAAAGGGGAAGAAGGAAAAAAAATGGAAAATATTGATGAAATGTAGTAAAAAATAAAAGTTACTTTAACCAGGATCGCAGTGGCGTAATATATTGCATTGTTTCAGTGCGGTTTTTCCAGATGCTTGCTTAAAGAATAAGATCCGAGTCTAAGGTTTATGTTAGATTGTGATAAGAGAAGTATTATAGCACTGTTGATGCACTTGCGACATGGGAGAGAGCATTCGGTCTTGAGAAGGGTGCAGTTTGTATAGTCAAAATTGTGAGTAAAAGTGTTTCTGTGTATGACTGGCGCGTTAGGGGTAGTTGAAGACGAGGTTTGGTGTTGAGTAAATACTTAATTGTTTTAGAGGTTGATGTTACCGCTGGTTGATTCAATAAAGGCTTCAGTTGAAATTCTAGAAAGATCACTGACTATGACAAAAGAAGGCCGGTGAGTATATCTGCCGAAACGTTTTAAACATAAGAATCAATATGAGGACAATAGTTCAAAATATCTAAATAATGTTAATGTTTTTTTGTGTGTTTTGATTTATTTTGTTACTTTCTTTCTTAGCTTTTCTCTCTTGGTAAAGCCCACACAACAGCTGGACGAAACGTCGAGTTTTTTGGTATTCGCCTTTTCTATTTCAACTCATACCGTCGGATATATTTTATCTTTTTATTGTCATATATATATATATATATATATATATATATATATATATATATATATATATATATATATATATATATATATATATAAAGAGGTGTACTAAAAGCGAACTTTTAGGAAAGGTAAAACCCTATTGTGAAGAGTATACAGCTCAATATCCAGGATAGAGCAGGTAGAAATGAAGGAGAATGGAAAGGAATTAGAGAAAGCAAAAGCCAAATCAAAATTCAATTCAAAAGTTCAAAGCAAGGTATATTCCGCAAAAAGGCAATTTATTCAAGTTAAATTTTCCTTAAGCCAGGCTTTTCAAAGATCAAAATCTTATCATCAGAGGAAGTAGATATATATATATATATATATATATATATATATATATATATATATATATATATATATATATATATATATATATATATATATATAAAACATTACTCAATAAGTCATTGGCCTAACATATAGATAGTGTCACTAATTTTTTTTAAATCCATATGATCAAGTGGCACGTGTCAAACTTTGAACACAATCGGATTATTTGTTTACAAATTACAGTTATTTAAGTGAAGCTACTGTTGCAAATTTCCCAAACAATGGAAATTTCGTGTGTTGCTAAAGCATTGCTCTCTGGTGTGAACAATACTACTAAAACAAAGCAATCATTTCATAAATGTTATTCTGGCTCTGCTCTGCTAGAAACAATGGTTAAGAGGTGATATACTGACTCTAAACGCAGTCGTACAGACATAAACGGTACTGGGCGCTCAGGTCGCCCGAATTCAGCAGATGTCTCATAAAGCATAAAAACAGTCCACAAACTCGATTTAGCCGATCGTAAATTTTAAATAGCATGTCAATGAGAAAGTTGTGTTCCATCCAAAGCGACAAAAAGCCACTAACATCAACAGAAAAGTTTTAGCTCTCCGTATTTTGGGATGTGAAAAGTTATTTTATTCATCGATTCTCTTTAAAAGGGAAATACCATCAATAGGGCATATTATAAAGCATTTTTGAAACGAAGAATCACAAAAACGCCGACAAATAAAGAAGAAAAGTGCTCTTTCACCAAGACAATGCACCGTATCATAAGTCGATCGCAACGACAACAAAACTACATGAATTGCACTTCGAATTGCTTCCGTACCAACTAAATACTCCATATCTGGCTCCTAGCGCCTTCTTACTGTTTGCAGACCTCAAAAGTATGCTCCACGGAAAGAGATGCATATTTTGAGGACAAAGTAGATCACTCTAACTGCCTGGTAAATAGCCGCCGATTTCGCTATTTACATTTAAAAGTTCCTCTATATTTACTAACTAATTGACGATGGCCGATGGATAAGATCCCCGACTACGAATCAGTGGCGATTTGTGATCGGGGTTCGCGCCTACCGACCGTTGAGAATTAGTTCCTAGACTGAAGATTGCGTTAGCATGAAACAGCGATGTCTCTAGGTATTTAAATAATTAATATTTATTTATAAATATATTACTATATATATATATATATATATATATATATATATATATATATATATATATATATATATATTCTTTATAATCCCCGAAATTTTTTCAAATTGCAAACTCAATGAAGTTGTGTTACAAGCTTCAGAGTATATATACTTTTTAGTTATATTCCAATAACCAAAAAGAAAATTGTTAATTTAATAGTTATGGAAAAACATATCAATCAAAAACAAAAGAAGAGAAGATCAGAAAAGCTCAAGATAAAGACTTCGTAAAAACAATTGCAAGTTAAAAGGCACAAAAAACTCACATCAAAAGTTAAGCGATGTTAAAATAAAAACTATATATTTTTCTTGACTAAGCTGTGAAACGCGCGTAAGATATGTATATAATATATATAAATTTTGTTTGTATGACGAAGGGGGAAAAATACAGGTATTCGTCGAAGTCGAAAAATGAGGAAATTGAGAAATATAAATAAATAAAATTATGGTAATGGATTTATTTTTCCTTTGGTCATTGGAATATAACAGAAAAGTAATATATATATATATATATATATATATATATATATATATATATATATATATATATATAATTTGGGGGGGTATTAAAAATATAATATAAGCTCTCTGGATTTTCTCGTGTTACTTCAGTATCATGTTTATGTATAATTAACAGAATATTCGTTTTGATCCCAATATTTTTGTAAAATTAGAGAAATTTTCGAGAATTATTTTTCCTGTTTCGAATCAGAAGGGAAAAGAATAAATAATGTAAGTTTTAAAATAGTTCCATTTTCTAAAGGAATCAATAATTATTGCGGTTAGAAGTGGTACTACATACCTCCGAAATCACGAGTGGGGGAACAAGTTTGGTGGGCGGCATTAGAAGGCGTGGTTTTAGCAGAACTCTAGATGTTTCCTTAGTTTTGTTTGTTGAATCCTTGCTTAAAATATTACTAAAAAAATACGCACAATTGTTTTAACATTGCGTTATTTAGCCAAACTACGACTCTTTTGACATCATGTCAAATTTGTAAACGTGTATTTCGCAATAAAATATGGCATTTATGGAATAAATGGTGAAAAATTAAATAAAATTTGATAATAATCTGATTTTTGGTGATCACAATAAATGCAAAGATAATTGCTGTGAAGGCATGTTCGAAGAGGAGCGAGGAGAGAAAAGGCCAGCAGTGGAGGAAGAGGAAAGAGCACGGGCGGCAGAGGGTTGCATCAGTGCTCTCAGAACCAGACGCCACCTACATCTGCAACAACTGCAATAGAGTCTGTCGATCCAGGATAGGCCTGCACAATCACAGCAGGCGCTGCAATTCGCAAACATCCATTGTCTCCCGAGACAGACGAATGTTAATAACGACAAGAAATGAACACATTCGTTCGTTTAGAAGGAGTCGTCTCCTGGTTTAAGCGAGGTAGTATTATCTCCTAGCCCCAGCAATGATTGCAGCCATGGCTTGAGAAGTATTGCTTGTCAAAGTTATCTCAACTGATATGCTGTGTTCGCGCCGTTGGGTCATTTTATGCCGAAACTGTTCATGTGTTTTGTATACGATTGGTTCGTAGATACATTTGTTTTGTAGGCGTATTTTCTGTAAACAAATTTGTAAACGACAGTTTGTATGTAACCCAGAGATGGAGTCACCACAAGTACTATCATTCTGGATAAGAGTGGACCTGGGAGTAGTGATAACTATGGGATGGTTTCACACTCATCAAAGAGTCTAAATTGGGGCCTCACCACTGGATGCAGTTTTGTGCCATACAAGGACGGTTCGAGGGGGGGGGGCGGGGCTTGATTAGTTGATAGGGTTGGGAAATTATCTAAGCAGAAAAAAGGGGCAGTGAAAGATAGATTTCGGTGTGGTATAATGGGGTAGATGCGAATACCTTGCTCAAGGATGGTCAAGGAAATTCAATTTGATTTACCCCTTAGATGGGATCCTGACGGGTACTACTGCTCCAAGTCAGAGTGAACCTGGGAGTAATGATAAGTAAGGGTTAATTCTACACTTTCCAAAAGCTCCAAATTTCAGCCTAACTTTACAGTTTAAGGTCATACCCAGGACCTTACGTTCATGTTATCACATAATGAAAGTGGAAATGATGATTCCAATGACGATAATATTTGTTTGTCTTTTAAAAATCTGAAAAATACGTTTTTTTATTAAACTGTTTTCGCTATATTTCTTTTCTTTCTTTTTTCCTTCAAAACATTTGTCGTCTTTGCTTACATTGCAACGACCCATATATTATTTGCAGGAATAACGACATATAACCATTTTAATTACAGATTGACGTCACAGCTCACATTCTTTGAGTTTTTAAAACAAACAAACCACATTATCAAATGACACGGTTGTATAGAAAGTTATTTAGGAGATTGAAACGTGTTTGCTATCAGCTCTCCCGCGGTGTTTTCTGAATACAGCGGAAGATGCGTATTATAATCAGGAATAATATTATTAAACGCTATCAAAACATTCTATCAGCATTTAATCAAAGAAACAGTGTATATAATAATATTCTGAGGAATTTCTTGTTCGTATGTACGTTATCACCTTTCACGCCCATTTAAGATCGACCGATTGCTAAAGTTGAAATACAATGCAAAAATGTAATTGAAAATGTACTGGTGTTGTTAGGGTGGATGGTCTGATTTTACCCATTTTAAAATGAATTGTTGCAAAATCGAATTGTATCGTCCCGATTTAACTCTTAAAAACCTACTATTTGAATCGTTTTTACGTTAATGTCATTTAAATTCACATCTAAATGTTACGAATTTAAATTAATAAAAAATTAAGAGACATATACGTTTTATTTATTTACAATTTAGTTGACAATGATAATTATTTTTACGGGATAAGAAAGCTACAATAGTTTTCTGTATATTGTTAAACTTTAAATACATGTATTATTTCAAGAGATATATTAGAATTAACATTAACTTATAGCAATAAATGGGAGGTTGCGGTAGTGGAATGGTTAACGACGCGGATTGACGACCTAGGCGTGTTAAGTTCGAATCCAATCAGCTCCATAGCATTTCTTTCACTTATGGGTGTTGGCAATTTTCACCAGGCTCCTCGTGTGAGTACCTTATTCTAAAAATAAAAAAAAGAATCAACAATAAAATCGAGTTGGTAAAAAAATTCACCCCGTTTATCCATACGAATTTTTTTTTGTATAGATAGACGAAGAAAGCAACCGTGGAATTTCCACGGGGCCCTACCAGTTAATGTATAATAAATGATTCTACATCGTTGTGTATATATGAAATATTTCTGTCTTTAATTTAAAAGAGTGACATGAAAGGGGGAGATAATTCAAACTGTGGGGGGTGAAAAGAAAAAAGAAATACATAATCAAATAAAACTTGTCAAATCTGATTTCTCCAAAATGGACGTAAACTATATGAACCTAGAAGAGTAATTTACTCCTCTCCAGGAGTTAGGCACAAGGCCAGTTTTTATCCTACTCCCACAAGTAAGATGTGACCCAAGCTCGGGTCGGAAAGTGGGAGTTGAAAAGCCAGCGCCCGAGAGGTGAGCACTCTGACCATCAAAAATTGCCTGGGCAGCCCCGTCGGCATTCCCCGGTAGGGGCGCCTCAAGCAGTAAGCAATTAACTTACTCTTCCCCAAAGAGGGGAGGCAAAGCCTGGGAGGGTGGACCTCCTAGAACTGCACAGGACAATCCCATAGACCGGCGTAAATCAACCCCCGAAGGCCAAGACAATACCAGTCTATAGGGTGCAGTATCCATCGGAACAGATACTACACTTTGATCTCGACCAAGGGCAATCAAATTGAGTTTTTGCAAGCACACAGACTTATTTCAGGTGCCGAAACTTGCATCTGTGGTGCTGTAATGAGACACAATTAGAAGCGATGGATGTCATCCCCACCCACCCACGCAAAAGTTTAAATTATCTCTTCCTTTCATGTCACTCTTTTAAATTAAAGACGAAAATATTTCATATGTATACAACAATGCAGAAGCACCGTATAATACGTTAAGGCACTCCATGTTATCACTTTTCACACATATTAAAAAAGTGAGATCGCCCGATTAATGGTGTTTGGTGATCAATCAATCTGATGTCGCTAAGGTAAAAAAAATCGACTTTACCTCGAACTGAACTCTTTATTTAATGCACGGCGGTAGATTGTTCTCGTTCCGTCAGTCATGACCGGGTAGAAGTGTTGACTATTTTTATTGCATTCTTAATTATTATCGCCTGTAGGCTGAATTGAACCAGAAGACTGTGATTTAGAACTGATTGTTAGTCAATGCCTTTATCCGTTGCGTCACGGATTGATGAAACGTTGTGAAAATAACAACCAAGATAGAGATAGTAGTCCGAATAATACATAATCTCTATAAATATAAAAAAATATTCTAGGTTTCTTTTTGCCCCGGTAGATGAAGTTGTATCCCTTGAATTTGGTCGAATTGTTCTTCAGTGGTCTCTCGCGCGGTTGAATTGTTGTTGCACTATTTTCGCACCAGTTAAAGACAGAATTCAAAGAAGTGCTTTAGTCTGCTGCAGTATGAACGACTTCTTATGCAATCTATACCGTATGTATCATCACAATGTTTTCGTTTACCTCTGATTCTCGCTGTAAACTCGTAAAAAGTAATTTACTACATGAAATGGGATAAAGACAGGAAATAGAAAAACAGAAAAAGAAGCTGACTGTTGTCTGTGTGCATTCTGATCGTCTCGAATCCTCTGTTCAAAACTCATAACTGAAGTATAATTATAAAAGTCAAAGTGAACGAAAATAAGGTATTTTTTTTATTGGTAATCGTTATATACAATTTACGATGAAAACATTTTCTCATCTAGTTTTATAAGGAAATATTGAGGAATTCTAAAGTACACAAACCGCGTTGTCGCTTCTTATAGAAAAGTTAGTCAACCGAAGAAATGAGTTTCATCTTTCAATATTTGTTCTTGAAAGTTTACACTGGTTATGAGTCTTTTTTATGGTGAACGTACAAAAACAAACTCATCCTTTGCTTTAAAAGTATTTATAATCGTATTTGAAATAAAATAGAAATAAAACGTTTATTTGGGACGACTACTAAAAGGCCTGTAAAATGGAATCGTTTCTATATATATTAGAGTTGCCTTTGAGCTCTTTTGAGATTTTTCATTTCTTTCATAAAAATAGAAGAATACCTGAATATATATATATATATATATATATATATATATATATATATATATATATATATATATATATATATATTGATTTTATTCCATTAGTTGCGACAAAACAAGTTCTGTTTCATTGGCGCAAATAGCGTCCAACTCATCAGGCTAACGATGGAATCCGAATAGCATACGCTTTAAATTTACCTCAACGGGAGATTGAAAATTGAAAATACATTGGAGGGGGACAGAGTTGGGGCTTTGTCTATAACGGTGGCATGGGACATGAGAGGGGAGGGGGTTGGGGCCCAACAAGTCGTGTTTCAAATTATTGCGTGGGAGGTTTTCACGTGTTTGTGCTGTGATGATCTCAATTTTAGCCGGGGTGACGGGGAGGGCGACGGCCAGAGTGAGTTAAATTTAAAATGAGAATAAAATTATGATTATAACCGTATATATATATATATATATATATATATATATATATATATATATATATATATATATATATTGTTTTTAAATTCCCGAAACAGTTTTTCATGGTAAACAACTGATGATCCCTTAAAATAGTGTTAGAAACAACCTAATATAATAACTGTAAAAAATAAATTGACTTATATGAGTGATTTTCCACTGAAAGACTTGGGCCTATAAAAAAAAGATTTTTTTTAATATAGTTTTAATGGTTGAGAAACTTCCGAGACTATATATATATATATATATATATATATATATATATATATATATATATATATATATATATATATATAGTTTTTCATGGTAAACAACTGATGATCCCTTAAAATAGTGTTAGAAACTAACTAATATAATAACTGTAAAAAATAAATTGACTTACATGAGTGATTTTCCACTGGAAGACTTGAGACTATAAGTTTGTTTTTTATATAATTTTTTTTTTTTTATATATAGTTTTAATGGTTGAGAAACTTCCGAGACTATATATATGTGTATGTATGTATGTATGTGTGTGTGTGAGAGATTTTTTTGTTTTGTTATTGTTTTTACTAGCGATAGAACATCGGTGTGTTTACCGGTGTGTTTAATATTTTTCGCTCCCTGAGCGGTTTAAGAATATGCAGACGACTGCATTTATTCGCCTTTAATCGGACGCGTCACCAATTTTATATATATATATATATATATATATTAATTTTTTATAAAATTACTTTTGCGTATATAAAAGGAAGACATGGACACATGTTTCTGGTTCGATCTCTGCCCTGGTAGTCATGCTGATGACAGCTCATAGCCAGAAACACGTGTCCATGTCTTCCTTTTATGTACGCAAAAATTAATTTATAAAAAATTAATTAATTAATATATATATATATATATATATATATATATATATATATATATATATATATATATATATATATATATATAAAGTGAAAGAATAAAATAAGGTGCGAATCAAATTTTATTACAATTCAATGTTCAGGCAAAGTTCTTTACAGTCCTTAACTCATGAGTTTTCAAAGAAAATCTTCTCCTCAGAGGACCATTACCGCAATGACATTACTGCAGGTAATAAGAATTAAACTTTGAAAAGAAAATATATAAAAAATATATATAAAAATACATAAAGCTATTTTTATATATATTTTTTAATATATTTTTTTTTCAAAGTTTAATTTTGTTACCTGCAGTAATGTCATTGCGGTAATAGTCCTCTGAGGAGAAGATGTTCTTTGAAAACTCATGAGTTAAGGACTGTAAAGAACTTTGTCTGAACATTAAACTGTAATAAAATGTGATTCGCACCTTATTCTATTCTTTCATTTGATCTATTGCTATTAATGCTATCCAGTATATTGAGCTTTATTTTTATCCGGATGTTCACTAAAGATATTAGTTGCCTCTTATATCTTTTGTTGTATTAACCTTATATATATATATATATATATATATATATATATATATATATATATATATATATATGAGAGAGAGGGGGAGAAAGAGAGATAGAAAGAGGGAGAAAGAGGGGGATAGTCATTAAGGAAGTAGAATTTCTGAAAAAGGAAGATACATTCACATGCGTTCACCATCTTTCCTTTTCCAACACAAACAAATAAACACATATTTATCCAATACGCAAGTACATACTTGCATACATGCAGAGATAGCTTTGAGTCAGGAAAATTGACATTTTCCAAACACGCCCAGCAATAAAAACAAATTAAAAAACAAAACCCGGAACAGAAGAGACCACCAGCACCTTTCCCTCTCGCAGGATATTTATATTTATTGCATCCGTATAACTGTTATTACAGTTGGCATACTTTTTATTTACAAGGATTTCTAAGTCGAACATACATGTTACTGTTCATGTTGTTTGAGTACATCGTATTTGCGTTCAAACCTTTCTAGCAGATGATCTACACGTTCCTACCTTCCGAGTACATGATAAATGCGTTCAAATATTCAGTATATTATTTAGGATTTGGATATTTGATTACATTTGTTGAATATATTCTCACCGTGTATCGTAACAGAATCGCTAGAACACAATATTATAGAAAATACACGGATATCATTTTTATTGCGTTTCTCATTCGACCAATGTCCGACTAAGGTGGAATCGAAAGGACGATGATTTTGACGTCCGATTTGTCTCGTGATAGAAGAGAAAAGAGATCGATTTTTATTTTCGTTTTTTTTCTCCACAATGCACGGCGACTGTGATCACATGACATTTATTTGTTATTTCGCTCGTGTATTCTGTGACTCTATGTTTTTATCTTGTTTTGTTTTTTTAGATCAATATGATCTTGTTTTCTTTTCTCTTTTGCACCTCCGCCAGTTTCTGCAAAATGGCACCAGATGTGAGCAGCGCTCTTCTCAGCACCTGCATTTAATAATACATTGCACACCTGTTCATATATTCATTTAAGATATGCATTGTACACCTGTTCATATAATCGATTAGGATATACATTGTACACCTGTTCATATGTTCGATTAGAATATGGATTTTACAACTGTTCATGTATTCGATTAGGATATGTACTGTACACCTGTTCATATATCCATTTAAGATATGCATTGTACACCTGTTCATATATTCGATTAGGATATGCATTGTACACCTGTTCATATATTCGATTAGGATATGCATTGTACACCTGTTCATATATTCGATTAGGATATACATTGTACACCTGTTCATATGTTCGATTAGAATATGCATTGTACACCTGTTCATGTATTCGATTAGGATATGCATTGTACACCTGTTCATATATCCATTTAAGATATGCATTGTACACTTGTTCATATATTCGATTAGGATATGCATTGTACACCTGTTCATATATTCGATTACGATATGCATTGTACACCTGTTAATATATTCGATTAGGATATGCATTGTACACCTGTTCATATATTCGATTAGGATATGCATTGTACACCTGTTCATGTATTCAATTAGGATATGCATTGTACACCTGTTCATATATTCGATTAGGATATGCATTGTACACCTGTACATATATTCGATTAGGATATGCATTGTACACCTGTTCATATATTCGATTAGGATATACATTGTACACCTGTTCATGTATTCGATTAGGATATGCATTGTACACCTGTTCATATATTCATTTAAGATATGCATTGTACACCTGTCCATATATTCGATTAGGATATGCATTGTACACCTGTTCATATATTCGATTAGGATATGCATTGTACACCTGTACATATATTTGATTAGGATATGCATTGTACACCTGTTCATATATTCATTTAAGATATGCATTGTACACCTGTCCATATATTCAATTAGGATATGCATTGTACACCTGTTCATATATTCGATTAGGATATACATTGTACACCTGTTCATATGTTCGATTAGAATATGCATTGTACACCTGTTCATGTATTCGATTAGGATATGCATTGTACACCTTTTCATATATCCATTTAAGATATGCATTGTACACTTGTTCATATATTCGATTAGGATATGCATTGTACACCTGTTCATATATTCGATTACGATATGCATTGTACACCTGTTAATATATTCGATTAGGATATGCATTGTACACCTGTTCATATATTCGATTAGGATATGCATTGTACACCTGTTCATGTATTCAATTAGGATATGCATTGTACACCTGTTCATATATTCGATTAGGATATGCATTGTACACCTGTACATATATTCGATTAGGATATGCATTGTACACCTGTTCATATATTCGATTAGGATATGCATTGTACACCTGTTCATGTATTCGATTAGGATATGCATTGTACACCTGTTCATATATTCATTTAAGATATGCATTGTACACCTGTCCATATATTCAATTAGGATATGCATTGTACACCTGTTCATATATTCGATTAGGATATGCATTGTACACCTGTTCATATATTCGATTAGGATATGCATTGTACACCTGTCCATATATTCGATTAGGATATGCATTGTACACCTGTTCATATATTCGATTAGGATATGCATTGTACACCTGTTCATATATTCGATTAGGATATGCATGTGCATAATATTTTTTCTCTTTCTGTAAAAATGAGTTTTATTCCGATAAAAATGCGTTTCAATATTTATTTTGTTTTATATGTATTGGTAAGTTCTCTTTATATATCTCTGTTTAAATAAAGTTAGGTATGTGTATATGCTTATATATTTTTATGTAGATGATTTACTCCTAAACTAATTAATCGATCATAATGAATATGCGAACCCAGTTGTAAGAATGGTTAATGAGGCAATATTTAGTTTGCTTTAGTAGACAAAGACGAGGTGGAAGTCCTTAGTGAAAATTCACGAATTATTAGTTATTAGACATCAATTTAATTTTCCCAAAATGTCAGTTTCTTTTGAGTATTTAATAGGGTTTAAAAAATCGGGCACCACCTTCTATTTGAAAATCCAAATATTTCAGATTTGCATTAAATTTGATTCATAGTCATTAGACCAAAATTAAGCAAGGCTTCCTAAATTTAAATTTCTCATTAAGACCCTTTAAGCTTAAGCCTTTAATTTTTATACATCTTCTAGAATCAAATTCATGTAATTGGAATGAGGCTTCTCTACACATGAGAGCTTTCTACTCCAAAAGCTTCTTTTCTCGTGCTGCTAGACTCTGGAATTCCCCCCCCCCTGCTCCCTGTTTTCCTGACGGTACTGACATGCAGACATTTAAAACTAATGTAAACAGACATCTCGCTGCGCAGCTCCCAATTTAGGTTGACCTCCAAAAGAAAACTCACACTTTTTTCTCAGTAGCCCCTTACGTCTACAGTGGCGGCCTGCCTTGTTTGGGGTGAACTATGCTAAAAATAAAAAAAGGTTTACTTGCATTATATATTCAAGTGACATAAAATTGGTGCAAAGCTGTTCTGTTTGGAGAATTAACTTTACCAGTCCTGGGACGGGTATTATACTCTCTCCCCCCCCTCCCCTCTCTCTCTCTCTCTCTCTCTCTCTATATATATATATATATATATATATATATATATATATATATATTATGGACTCTCCCGTCGATTTCGACGTATGAGGTCTTGACAACTTAAAATTTGTTTAGTCTTCGATGGATGTAGCATGCTTACATTTACTCAATCGTCAATGGCATTTGAGTCCTGCGAGAGATTTACAAACCAGCCCACAATGGATGCAAGAAGGAAGATCTTGAGAAAAATCGGCTGGGATACTTGTAGATGTTTTTGTTCTTTCGGGCATTTCGCGCTGTTGATCAATAGCATTTACAGAGAACTACCTGATGCCCTTCTGGCAGTCAGATCGCCATTCCTTCCGTCGAGAAGCAAGCTGTTCAAAATCACGATAAGCAATATTGGTAGATGTCAAATTCATCTTCAACTTGTCCTTAAAGCGAAGCAGCGGTCGACCCACATTTCGCCTTCCACTGTTGAGCTCGCCGTACATCAGTTGCTTTGGTATTCTATCATCTTCCAGACGTAAGACATGTCCTGCCCAACGCAGTTGTGATTGCATCAAAAAGCTTTCAATTCCGCCAATACCGCAGCATGTAAATAGACATCCGATTTCTTAGGATGACACCACGAATCGTTCTAAGGCAATTTTTGTGAAAGATATCAAGCTTCTGAATGTGGCTGCGATAGACTGTCCATGATTCCGATCCATAAAGCAGTGATGTTAGCACAACTGCTCTATACACAAGTACTTTTGTTCTCAAACTTATCCCCCTGTCCTTCCATAACCGATGACGCAGTTTTCCAAAGGCGGTGATTGCTTTCGCAATTCGGTTAAAGATTTCGTCATCAAGAGAGGCATTCCAATTTAACTTACTCCCAAGATAAGTGAAGTTTTTCACATATTTCAGATCTTTACCGTCCACTTGGATTGGAATATCTGGAAAACTGTGTACTGGTGGTCGTTGCTTTACTGGTGGCCGTTGCCTCACACCCTGAACTTGTTTAGGCGTGGGGCGAGGTTGGTGAATCACTTCTGTTTTCTTGATGCTGATTGTCAGACCAAAAGCCTTATAAGCAGCCGAAACCCCGTCCACAAGCAGCTGCACTTCCTCCCGAGATGTTGCACAAAGTGCAGCGTCATCTGCAAACAAAAGATCCCTGATGACAGTTTGTCGAAGAAGGGTCTTAGCTTTGAAACGTTGCTGGTTGAAGAGACCACCACTTGTTCTAAATTTAAACTCCACCCCAGTATCTATATCAGCGAAAGCATATTTCAGCATAACTGAAAAGAACAAAGCAAATAGCACAGGTGCCATTACGCAACCCTGTTTGGTACCATTTGTCATATTGAAAGGTTCTGAAGACTCTCCATTTGAAACAACCGATGCCTTCATTCCATCATGGAAAGAAATAATTACATTCAGCATGTTGTCAGGTATTCCCAGCTTGTCCAACACTTTCCAGAGGGCTTCACGGTTTACTGTGTCAAAGGCCTTTGTATGGTCAATGAAAACCATATACAACTCCTCGTTCTTTTCCCGAACTTTCTCGGCAACCTGGCGAAGGGAAAAGATCATATCGACAGTACCCCGACCAGCACCGAAACCGCACTGAGATTCGGGATAGATATCATCAACAAGGTGTTTAATTATTCTGTCGAGAATAAGCCTTGCCAAGACCTTCCCTGCAATTAACAAAAGTGAGATGCCTCGATGTTTGTCACAGATGTTTCTATTGCCTTTATTCTTATACAAGTGTTGAATTAATGCATCTTTGAAATCCTGAGGGACATTTCCACCTTGCCAGATCTTCACAAAGAGACTGTGCAGCTTCTTCACTAGTTTCTGGCCACCGTACTTAAACACCTCAGGAGGTAAGGTGTCTTTCCCTGACCTTTTGCATGACGACATTTGTCTAATAGCAACGAAAACTTCATGTATTGCTGGAAGGAAGGAGAGTTCAGGAATCTCAGGTCGTTTAGTGATAGATGAAAGTATTTCTTCATCAGTTGTGGAAGTATTGTTTAGGACCGCTTCGAAGTGCTCCTTCCAGCGATTCAATATATCCGCTCTATCATTTATCAGTGTGCCATCATTTGCAGATATGGGCGAAACGCCAGATTCGTGCGGTCCAAAAACTTTCTTAATACCTTCATAAAAGACTTTCAAGTCTTTTCTGTCAAATGCTTCTTGCATTAATTTGGAATGTGAGGACCACCATGCCTCTTTCATCTGTCGTAGTGCTTTCTGGACTTTACTTTTGCATTCCTTGTACAATTTCCTCTTTAGTGTTGAGTTCTTATCATCAATCCAGGTTTTATGAGCCTTATGCATTTCATTGATCAACTCCTGGGCCTCAGCATTCTGGTCATCGAACCAGTCCTGATGCCTACGGACAGGTAACCCCAAAACTTCCAATGCAGATGTGTGAATTACGTCCCGCAAGGATTTCCAGGAAGATTCGATATCATCGGTTATCTAAACAGAATCCAATGAGCGATCAAGACGGGCCGACAGTGCTGCCCGCTGAACGGTATTCTTTAATGGTAGAATGTTTATCTGTTTAGGGACAGAGGTGCGTTTCACTCGTTTGTGCTGTAAACGAAAAGACGTTTTACTTCGAAGCAAGGCATGATCTGAAAGATAGCAACTTGTATGGAACGAACGAGTGATACGAAAGTCCCCAAGGTCACGTCTCTTGATGATGATGTAGTCAATCAAGTGCCAATCCCTAGAACGAGGGTGCATCCATGTAGTCTTGTGGGAGTTTTTCTGTTGAAATACAGTGTTGGTAATGCACAGATTAAGCTCTCCACAAAGAGACAACAAACGAAGACCATTCCCATTCATACGACCAACGCCATGATGACCCAGAACACCACGCCATGATGTACTATCCACACCCACACGTGCATTAAAATCACCCAAAAGAACAAGTTTGTCCTTGTGTCGAACATTTGTGATAATTTCTCTTAGTTGCTTGTAAAAATAATTTTTCTCCTGCTCTGGTCTGTTCAACGTGGGAGCATAACAACTAATTAAAATAGCACGGGTATCACATTCAAGATTAAAGGTTAATGCCATTAAGCGATCCGAAACTCCCTTTGGAAGGGTCGGCAATGACTTTGCAAGATTGGACTTAATAGCAAATCCTACTCCAGAATGCGAGGCTCCTCTGGGCCTTTGCCACTCCAGAAAAAGGTATAACCACCCTTTTCTTCTGTCAGTTGTGAATTTCCAGCCAGGCGAGTTTCACTGGCTGAGTAGCATTGTGTTGTGAAGTTGTCCAACAGTAAATAATAAATAAAGGAAGTCAAGTCGAGGGTTGGTTTAACAAGTGTATTAACAAAGTAAGAAAGTGACTAGCACTTTGCTAGACAGTTACAAGACTGTGCTTGTCTTCTTTGTGCCTCTGGTGACTCGCACTATTTATAGTGACAACCGGTGTTGTTTCTCCTGTGTACGAACGGCTGGTGTAACACCCCCCTTTGAAAATATCCCATCTGGAGATTAATAACGTTTTTGTTGATTTTTTCTTTCGTGCTTATGATAAATTCATCCACCTCTGCCTTACTCTTAATTTCATCAAGCGTTACTGGAAGTTCTCTTATTGTGTCACATAACGTATTTTTTACTTCAGCTTCCGTTTGAATAGCTGCTATCACCATATCCTCCAATGGTTCTGTCTGCTTAGGTATCAACCTTGATAACCCGTCTGTATGACCAAATTTCTTAGATGGTACATACTCCATTTGAAAATTGTAGTTAAGAAGAATGGTACCCCATCTTTGGAGTCTATTCGCAGTGTGTTGTGGTAGTCCCTTTTTCGATCCGAAAATCGTTAATAAGGGTTTGTGGTCAGTTTGTAACAGAAATTGTCTACCGTGCAGGAAACGATGAAATTTCTTTACCGCGAATATAATGCTTAGAGCCTCTTTCTCAATTTGAGAGTATTTTTTTTCGGCTGGTAGAAGTGTTCGGGATGCATGGGCTATGGGTTTTAATTTTCCATCATCCATTTTGTGCAATATGCATGTTCCTATACCATAGTTGCTGGCATCGCTTGCAACTACAATATCGCGCTTGGGATTATAATGTGCCAGAAACAAGTCACACGTTAAGATATCTTTAATTTTCTGAAACGCTTCTTCGCACTCTTGCGTCCAGACCCATTTTTGGTCCTTCTTTAACAGTTCATTTAAAGGTGATCTTAGTTTATGCATGTTTGGTACGAACACATTGTAGTAGTTCGCCAACCCTAAGAAGCTTTGTAGGGATGCAGTATTTTCTGGAGCAGGCATGTTCCTTATCGCCATTGCCCTATCTGGGTCTGGCCTTCTTCCTTGCTCATCGATGATTTGCCCTAAGTATTTTATTTTTTCCATGAAAAAAGTACATTTTTCATCTTTGATTTTAAACCCATAATCCTGGATTTTTTTGAATACTTGGTTTACATGAGTCTTGTGTTGTTCTTTGCTAACGCTGTTTATTAACACATCGTCCAGGTACCCTACTGCGAAATCCATCCCATTTAACATCATGTCCATAATTTGTTGAAAAATCGCAGGGGCGACCTTGACCCCAAAAGGAAGTCGGTTAAATTTGTATAATCCCTTATGGGTATTGATGCAAAGCAGTTTTGAACACTCCTCATCGACAAGGATTTGAAGATAAGCGTCGCTGAGGTCGATTTTAGAAAAATATTTTCCTCCACTCAGTTTCGCAAATATTTCTTCAGGGCTTGTAAGAGGGTAATGGTGATCTTTTAATGCCTTGTTCAAGCCTGTGGAAAAGTCGGCACAAACCCGAATCTCCTTGTTCTTTTTCTTAACATAAACTGTAGGTGAAGCCCACTCACTGTGATCAATTTTTGAAATGACAGCCATGTTCTCGAGTCTTTCTAATTCACTGTCTATTTGCTCTATAGCGGCGTATGGGACATTTCTTTTCTTTCTGAACACAGGTAGTTCATTTGTTTTTACTTCAAACTTTGCTACCGCTTTTGTACACCTTCCAAGACCGCCTGAAAATACGTCTGGAAAATTTTCTTTTAATTCCCTCTTGAGTTTTTCTGCCTCCACATTCGAATCCTCAACCTTTTGACAAAAGGAGCTTAAAGGCAGATCCCATATGCTAAACTTTTCAATCAGATCAGTTCCAAAAAGGTTATTCGATTTTCGCATAACGAAAATTTTGGCTTTTACGGTCTTATTCTGGAAAGAAATATTCGTCAATAATTCCCCTTCGAAGGTTATTTTTTCACCACTGACGCTTCTCGCCGTTTTTTGTGATTTGATCATAGTGGGTCTCCCAAGCTTCTTCCATGTCTGTACATTAATGATGGAAATGTCAGACCCACTATGAAGCTGTAGTCTTACTTTTTTTTAAGCATTTTGACCTGTACATATTTCCGGATATTTTGTTCTTCAGGTTCAATTTTTGTCAGTTTAATGGCTGTCTTTCTACCAGATTTTTTCCTACAACGTGATGCCTTATGTCCTTTCTGGTGGCAGTTGTCACATTGTTTGAATATGTAGGGACACTCATTGTACCAATGGTTATCTCCACACCTCCAACACGGTCCAGGTGGATCTTTTCCATGTTTTTTTTCTCTGGTTATTCATTGAAGTCAATTTTTTCTTCTGATGGATTTTTTTAATGTGCGACACTCCGTTTTCCTCTATGTCACGACTGTCCTGTTTCAACGCAACAAAACGTTCACAGTCTTCCGCTAAGTTTTGTATTGTTAGACATGGCTCATTTTCGAGTTTATTTAAAACACGACGTCTGATTTCAGAGTCTTTATTTAAGACCAGAACTAGCAAGAATATTAGACATTTAAAATTATCCGATGATAATTCCTCTAATTTAAAATCGTCGCAAAGTTTATTTACTATACTTGCATACGTAATGTAGTCGTCTTCCTCTCTTCTAGTGACATTCATACACTTATGTCTCCTGTAGAAAAGAGCAGTTTTTGTAGAAAACAGTTCTGTTAGTAAAGTAACTGCCTCCTGGAGGTTCAACTCACTGGTCTTTTTTGGAAGGATAAAATTCACGAACTTTGTATGCTTGGCAGCTCTTAATTTTCTTAGCAAAAATCCAACTTCGTTAGAGTCTGTCCATGTACTGCAGTCCGATACAAAAATATTCTCATATTTTCTATAGAAGTGAGCAAAAGTGACATCGTCTTCTGGATTATAATTGAAAATTTCGATAGCGCTCCACACAGCCGTCTGGGAGAATGCATTATGATTCTCGTTTGCTTTCGTTAACTGTGTTGTCTTCAGAAATTTTCTCTGTTCCTCCTGTGTTTTTATCAAGAGTTCTTTGAAGTGTTTCTGCTGTTGTAGCAGTCTTTCTTGGAATCTTTCTTCTCGTGTTGTCGCCAGCTCTTTTTGTTCAGCATGCATTTTTCTTTGGGCTTTTTGCTGTTCCAACAACTCTCTTTTAAATTTCTCAATTTCAACTTGTTTTCTTTGAAGTTCCATTTGTTGTTCAACTTGCTGTCTTTGTAACGCAACATTTTGTTCCGTTTGGAATTTAAGTAATTGAAAAAGAGAATCTTTGAATTTAGTGTCCATCATTCACGAATTCAAATTATGCACCACACAATTTACACTTGTAAAAATAAATCAGTTTTCCCCACAACGTGCTTAATATAATTAATTTGCTCAACTAATACACAAAGCAAGAAATATATTATTCCTTAGTAAAAAAAAAATTCAATCCCAGTTCTTTTGTTTGAAAAACAAAACTAAGAAAAAATTTTTTTTTTATATATATATATATATATATATATATATATATATATATATATATATATATGTGTGTACGTAGTTTTACAAAACCAAGCCCGTCGCTATAAGTCTAATAAGACTAGTTTTATGGGAAATCTTTTTAACCCCTTTTCATTTTGCAAAAATGCGACTTGCTTATTTAACAGCACAAATGACTTACGCGAATATATTTTTTTACTGTCCGTCCTTTGCTCTCGACAATTCTGTGGTAGACCGTTTTAATAAATAGTCAATCCAGATCTTGCTCAAATATCAGATGTTGTCCTAATAATAACGACAAACTTACACAATATCTGTAATAATTGACGCGGATAACATTTATCTTAACGAGTCAGTGAAACTTGAAGAGAAAAAAATAACGGTATCAGTGTATTCAATTATTTCAATAATTGAAAATGTCTTTCGCGTTTTCTAGTTTTTGATTTTTGGTAGCAAGTTTTGAGTTTGTGTTTTTTTTTGTTTTTTTTTCGCTTAACTACTCAGTAGTTAATTTGCTGTTAATCCTTGCGAATCCAAATATCTGACGAAGATGGGTTTTTTTCCGTGAAGATCTTGCGAATCACTTTGGGTGATTTTTTTGTAATTAAATCGTTTCGATTCCTCGTCGCCAATCTGTTGTGAAGTTGTCCAACAGTAAATAATAAATAAAGGAAGTCAAGTCGAGGGTTGGTTTAACAAGTGTATTAACAAAGTAAGAAAGTGACTAGCACTTGGCTAGACAGTTACAAGACTGTGCTTGTCTTCTTTGTGTCTCTGGTGACTCGCACTATTTATAGTGACAACCGGTGTTGTTTCTCCTGTGTACGAACGGCCGGTGTAACACATTGTCAAGTAGAGTACGGACATTCCAAGATCTAAAATGAAAGTTTTTACTTCTTCTGTTATTGGGGCTGCATGTTGGATACCCAGACAGCTGCAGTTGGCTGCGAAGGGTAATGATGAGCAAGCATATGTTTAGGGCTCCTTTTATTGCCCCCTCCTCAGCATGGGGAAAGCAGTGCTATCCCTAAACAGGGCTGCTTTGTCACCGATAGAGGACACGGACTGCACAATTGCTCAAATGTTTGGGCAGAACGGCCATCACCCACCGGTCGCCAAAGTGTAGAGATCGAGCTAAGAACTTCCAGTAATATCCTTTACCTGTTCCCGTCGCCTTATCCTGTCGCCTGTGGACTTTTTTGTGTGCAGGACTTTGGTATAAACTTCAGTTGTCAAGAAACCCATACAAAAGATTTGTTTATAGTGGTGAAAGCCTATGTAAATACTATCCACACTTTTTGGACCTCTTCATAAACCCAAATCGGTGCAGAAAAATCGCCATAGATTAAGCAAGAAAAGACCTCAGGTTTAACATCAGAGTTTTCCATCTCCTATATACCTGTCTTAACAAAGACGAAGGGAGGTATCTTGCCCAGTGATATTAACGCGCCCCAGACACTATCCTGGGAATTTTCATAACCCGGCACCATATATAGATACAGACCACTACCCAGTGGCAGGGGGTTAGATTGGTGAGCGCCGGGACATATCTGCATGCCAGCAGGCCCTGCACACTGCACCTCTAGGGTTCTAACCTACTCCGAGATCTCTAGTCTATTAGCCTGGGGCCGCAAGGCGCCCAGTTACCATAGTGTACCACGGGGAGGTCAGAGTAGAGTCTTGTCTGGGGATAGGCTATATACCAGCAGGGGAGACTTATTCACTCGGCTCCCTTTTCGCTCAGCTAGTGGGCTATCTGGTGGCTAAGCAAAGAGTAAGAGTAGGAAGCACATGCAACTACAAGTACGCTCCACTGTAGCACTAGACGCATCAGGCAGACCTGTGGATAACTCCACCACACCATATATATATATACATATATATATATATAGTGTGTGTGTGTTTGTGTCGATATGTGTTGCAATATCAATATATATATATATATATATATATATATATATATATATATATGTATGTATATATATAGTGTGTGTGTGTTTGTGTCGATATATGTTGCAATATCAATATATATATATATATATATATATATATATATATATATATATATATATATATATATATATATATATATGTGTGTGTGTCGATATATGTTGCAATATCAATAAAGTGCTAGATCGTCAGAATGTGAGAGCTAAATACAATTTTTTAACTATACGTTACTTATTCCAGAAACATATGTTTTCATATGGATAAACATTCTTGTTTAGAAAAGGCCCGTATTATCGATTCCAAATCCTCGGCGACTCACGAAATGAAGAGAGTTCGATTGTTGATTTCCATTTTAAATAAATAATTTATATATATATATATATATATATATATATATATATATATATATATATATATTAATAGTAAAAAAAATCAGAATTTAAGCTCAATAGGTGTTAATCTTTTAACTCCAGAGCATATATAAATGAATAATAGGGGTTTAGATTCAAGTCACTATGTCTTTAATTATTTATAAAAAGATAATTTCTTGACGAACAGTTTCGTTGTCACTTAGACCTCCAGAATACAGAGTTATATATCCAGATTTTTCTCTGGGTGTAACTCATCAAAAAGGTCAGAAAATCGTGACGAAAACATCAGGAAATGGAAAAAAAACATAATAAAACTCACATCATCGATGCATTTATGTATGTAGATTTAATAAGGAATATAAGTTTACGTTTATATTGATGAAAGCCATGTCTAAAACTTGCAAAGCCTACAAAAATACGATTGGATTGTAAAAAAACTCATATAAGTTATAAAGATAGGAAAATAAATAAAAAATAAGTAAAAGATGAATACAAAATAAATAAAATAGAAAAAAATAAAGAAAGAAGAAAAAGAAAAGGGTTTTAAAAAGTACGAAAACAAATTCCGTATTGTTGATTTATCCAACTCATTCAAAATAAAACTAAATTTAATTTAAAAATTGAAAAGAAACAAGGGAAGCAACTCTCCATATGTTTTAGTTAAGAGTTACTTCCTCGTATCTAATATCATAATGAGATTCAAAACAAAACTGAATTTAATTTAAAATTTTAAATTTTAAAACTCTCCATATCAAAATGAGATTCTTACGGATCTTTTTATAATCAATTAAATATATATATATATATATATATATATATATATATATATATATATAGTAAGCAAGTTGACAACATGAGGCACGCATGAGAATGTATTTGAGTGAAATATTTTGAAAATCAACAATCGTACAATTTAAATAAAAAATTCATTTATTTAATTTTTTTGCAAGTTTTCGTTGTAGAACAACTTTGTCACGCGAAACTGTCTTATAGTTTTTTCTTCTTTTCTTCCTCCCCATTTTGATGGTATTAACCTCGAGGTATCGAATCACGATATGAGCAGAAAGAGATGTCAAGTTCTAAAAGACGTTAGGATAAGTGTAGTCCTGTCGATGTTATGCGCAGATTGGCGCTTTTTAAGTAAGGAAATTCTACAACGAAAGCTTGCAAAAAAAAAAGTTAAATAAATGAAATTTTCATTTAAATTGCACGATTGTTGATTTTCAAAATATTTCACTTATATATATATATATATATATATATATATATATATATATATATATATATATATATATATATATATATATATAAATATATATATATATATATATATATATATATATAAATAACCTAAAATCATTAGCTAAATATGTATGAGAACTACGAAATAATAACATACCAAAAGAATTGAAATGGTCCAATATAAGTACTACCGAACTCCGTGACCGGGTGAAGTGGTGGAGAAGCGGAAAGAATAGTTTCATCAGCACTCCAAGAGTGGAGTTGAAGGCGTGTATATATATATATATATATATATATATATATATATATATATTATTTGTAATATAGCAGGAAAAATCCCAGCAGAGTACTCGATTAATTAAGAATTAAAGTTAAAAATTAAAAATTAAGAGCGTAATATTTATTTATTTTGATACAGAAAAATTAGTACAACATTCGTATTAATTTTTCCGAAACAGATGACAACAGAAGCTGAAGAGAGATGGATGGCTAAGTCCTCTCGTGCTTGAAACCGACGGTACGAATGTTGTACTAATTTTTCTGTACCAAAATTAATATATATATATATATATATATATATATATATATATATATATATATATATATATATATATACTACAGAACGGCGTGATCGAATGGTGGAGAAGCGGAAAGAATAGTTTCATCAGCACTCGGAGAGTGGAGTTGAAGGCGCATCCTTATAAGTTTTATGTTGTCTCTTCCCTTAAAATGTTGCCGGTAAAAATTAGATAGAGTTTCTTTTAATAATAACTTTTTAGCGCGTGTGACACAAATTGAAATTCCGTCAAACTTTTTAGCTTTTCACAATGGCTTTGCTATTAAATTCGAAAACTTTCTTTAAAAACATATATAATTTATTAGTTAAATGCTGAAAATGTCATTAAAATGCGACAATTCTGATTTTTTGTCACTAAAAAATAAACGCATTTGTGTTTTTATAAAAATTAGTTTTCTCCAGTGTCACAGATTTTTGAGAGATATGAGCCCCTAGACTCGGTACAATATGCGTGAGAAAGATAGGGGGGAGATAGAGACAACAAGAGAGCGTGAAAGGTAGGAGGAGACAGGGAGAGGGAAAGGGGGAGTCAGAAAGAGGGCGCGAGTGCATTTGTGTTAGGTGATACATTTATAAAAAATATCTTGCGTCTGATTTTGCAAATTAAAAAAAAATACAGCACAATTTTGTAATTTATGCAATTGAAACAATACGTTTCTTTCTATTGTATTTGTTTCAGTAAGAGAAATAGTTTTCTTTAATGAATTATAGATTAACACATCACTTAATAACTATCGGGCCTTATATATATAGATGGTGTCCCTAATAAAATATCCATTTTTTTATAAAGTTTTTATAAAGTAAATGGCACGTGTCAAAATTTGAGCACAATCGGATTATTAGTTTACTTATTTAAATGAAACTACTGTTGCAAATTTTCAAAACAATGTTATTTGGACTCTGCTCAATCGGAAACAACGGTTAAGAGGTGGTAAGTAAGGAGGAATTTTATGGTTGGTGAGGAGAGACAAAAGGTAGAAAGGAAAAGGGGAAGTAGAAAGCAAAGAGACTAAGTCAGCAAATATGGAAAGGCGTAGTTGAAAGTAGTTAAAAATAATTGGAATAGGAGGAGTAAGCTTTTATGAAGTTAACGTGGAGTATGAAATTGGGTTATTGAATTTTAATCTAAATACTTAGTTTATATTTGTTCGCTTATGTAACTTTTAGCTAAGGGCGGTGCTATTTGAAATAATATCGGTCTTTGATTAATAGGATATGAGGTTAGCTTCAATTAGTCGTCTTGTTTTCGTTCTGCGTGCAAGTTTGATTATCGATGAGTTTGGGTATTAAATTCGTGGTTTAAAATTGACATGTGTGAGACCAATGCATTCTTTGTGCCTCCAAGTTTTATGGCTCTTTTGTGCCCATAAATTATTTTTTCACATATGTATGTCTTGTTGCAGTCATTACAAGAGATTGTGTAAATACCAGCCTATGTGGATGGGATGGTGCTAGCGTTTTTATATTCGTGGAATATATTTTCTTAATTCTCTGTGAGGTGGATTGTATGGTTCTGAATCCATATCTGAATACTGCGGCGTAAATATTCGAAGAAAGTCATCGTTACTGTTACTAAATCTATCACTGCGTTTTTCTTTTCCTTCTTAATATCCCGGTTCATATTTCTCTATTTTGTTACTTAACTGAACTCTTGGGTGTTCAGTAGGTCCTTCCTTTCTAAATATAATGGGTTTAATTCCCCACACAATGGTTTGATTGCCGTTTACATGTTTGTCTCTACTTTTTAGATTTCATTAACTGAAAAGTTATCCCGCTGTGCATGGCTGATCATCGGGGAGTACATTATCTTGTCTCGTTTTTTTAGTAAACTAGCCTTCTCGTAAAACCCCGATTTCCTTAATGCAATATACCTGTATATTTATGAATGAATAAATATTATGCACATGTCACCATAACCGAGAACTCTTGGTTTTATTCCGCACACCTTCGAATTTCTATACATATATAATTTATCAGGGACACGTGTTTTGTCGTCATACAGTTAATTATAGAGATTTGAAACCGCTACAATAGTTACTGCAGTTCGGTTTCTTACCTTTAGGCCATGAAACTTCGCAAGAACTACAGGGACATTATATCGCACATAAGTGCATACATTATTTTTGTTTGTTATTGTTTTGGGGGCTTTTTGTTGTTTCTTGGGCTATAGGGACAAATGAACGGATATACATATCTACGGTGAAGCATTTTCTTAAATGCTATAGGGGGTCATTTCCCTTACACTGTGTGTCGCTCTCTGTATGGGGAGCATCTATAGTTTTATTTATAAAATATAATTATCCACGGACACGTGTTTCGTCGTCATACGGCTCATCAGGGTGGCTGAATTCAGTCAGATTCAAAATCGCTACTTATCCGTTGATAATTATATTTTATAAATAAGAATATAGACGCTCCTCGTATAAGGGATGATACACAGTGTAAGGGAAATGACTCCCTGCAGCACTTAGGTAAATGATGCGCCATAGATATCTGAATTCGTTCATTTGTCTCTATAGCCAAACAATAACAAACAGAAATTCTCTCTCTCTCTCTCTCTCTCTCTTTCTCTTTCTCTCTTTCTCTCTCCCTCTCTCTCTCTCTCTCTCTCTCTCTCTCTCTCTGAGGAGGAGGAGGAGGAGAAGAATTTTCTTTGAAAACTCATGAGTTAAGGACTGTAAAGTACTTTGCTTGAACATTGAATTCTAATAAAATTTGATTCGCACCTTATTTTATTACTTCATTCTATATTATGCTATATATATATATATATAAAGAGAGCGTTTATAAGTACTTATGTAATTTTAGGGATACGTATTTTTATAAGAAATGTATTTATTTCAAAATATTAGTTGGGCATTATTTAAAATAATCTCTGAAAATTCAAATTTATATTTGGATTATAATGTTACTGTTCATTTATCCTTACTTAAAGATGCCCACAGCATTTATTTATATTTAGGACAGCTGTCCGAGGTCTGAAACGAGGTCAAAACCATTGACCTAGAACTTGAAGACGAGTTTTTTTATGGAGATTCTTGTTACGTAACAACTGAAGTAATTTCAAATGAGATCACATGAGAAGTGATGAAAAATAGAACACGCCCAAGGCAACATTTCGTATCAACAACAAACTTTGAGCTGTCGTCAGCTTTTCATAGAAAAAAAAATTCAGCATCATGTTTATGTGAGTTTTCTTGAAAAACAGTCTAATTGTCGGGGATTTTGACAGGTCGCATTACCAGAATGTTGTTAGCGTACATAGATGCGTATGTTCAATGCACACTGCGTTTATATAGTGTTTTATAAATTAGACTTAAGCCTATAGTGTACAGTTCGTGTTACGCGTATGTGTGCGTGTTTTATATGCGTTCTGCGATTTACGATTCTACTATGAACTATTATTATGATTTACAATTTTTATATTAAGCTCTCACTTTCCCTTTTTAGTATATTTAACGATTTAAGATACGATTTACCATTTTAATATGTGTAGAAGAGGTTGGATCATAAAGGATGCTGGATGTAGGAAGAACGAAACCACATGAATTTAATTTATATACATGCTAGTCAAAAAAAGATGCAACCATTTTTGATAAAGTAGCATTTATTATTGAAAGGAAAACTTTACAATTTCTTTTCATAGACCTGTCTTACATACATGTAAGTTTTGTGTGGCATAAGTTGTTTCCCATATACCGCCATTTTGCGAGCACAGCTCAATCTACTATATAAAATGATCTCACTTTCCCTATAATTCCAACTAGAGTAGTCACAACAACAAACCACTCATACGCAACGACACTAATCACATCATTCGACACCTTCATTCGACTGTGTTCCTAGACATTTTTACCTATTTCCGCTATCTGCCAAAAAATATTATTTTTTATCCGCCGCATCACACTCTCCCTAACACGTAATCCACAAAGATCGTAGCACGAAGATTCATCCATCTCACATTCTCAGTTAACACCATAACATTATTTACATCGCTTACATTTTGGTTTAAGACCGGCAACTATAGACACCGAATACCTTCCTTAACACGACTCATCTATTGATAAATCAAATAAAATAACAGCTAAATTCTATCAATATGACCATCCATAGATTTGAGTTTCTGAAACATTCACTGCGTGGCATAAGTTTTTTCCCATATACCGCCATTTTGTGAGCACAGCTCAATAGTTTATAATTTGTTCGATCCAAATTCCTTGCTGCTGCATCACTGTGGCTACTCGCACATTGAAGTGTATAATGACCTTGTCCAAGATATCATGGTGAATTATCTTAATATCTGTTCGAATGTTATTCTTGAGCTCAGCAATAGTTTGGGGATTGTTAGTATATCCGCGCTGAAAATAATCCAAAGGGGATAGGTTTGGAGAATGTGCAGGTCAAAACTGTTTCGTACGATGAAAGATGAGCCTATCTAGGGAAATAGCGATGGGTGTATTCCAGCGATGCGGTGTGGCACCATCCTTCTGATAAATCACAGTATCCATGTTGATAATAAAACGGATACATCTTTTTATACTTTCATTTTTATTAATTGCAAAGATTTATCATTTTCTTTTAATCTTCATTGCTATGTAAGCTCAACGTGTGTGGATGTACATTCAGCTATGTTTTTTCCAGCATCAAATAGTGGCTGTTTGAAAGCTATTTGATGTCTTTAGAATTCTGTTGTGTCGACACTCTGGTGTCAGCTGTTAAAACTCTTTGTCTGTTAATGAGCTTGTTTGGTTTTTGTTTCAATCGGTCGACTCTCAGGTTTGTGTATTATAATACAAGAATTGGGAAACTTTCCGATTGGTTAATCAACATTCTATAATCATTTTATTTGAATTTGGTCATGTGACTTGTTTATGCAGACGTAATTGTAAACCATTGGTCTTTATATCTCCAATTACCACTTCTGGTGAGCGTTGCTATTATCAGGGCAAAAGAAACTGAAAGAAAGAAAAGAAACCGGAAGTATGAAGCAAACACAAGAAGAAGAGTAAATGCAGTTGTTTGTAACTTGTTTCACTTGCTCGAGTTTGCCACATGAGTTATTATGGAGCTAATTTATGGAATGTTTTATTAGTGGTTCAATGGTAATTTTAATATTTTAATTTCTATAAAATTGCTCAACAAAATATTCACGATGTCCTTCAACAATTTTTCAATGTTAAGAATTAAAACTGTTGTATAACTATTAATAGACTGTAGGTGGGGGTTGTCCATGAAACTTACGAAATTCCATCTTTAGAATGATTTAAAACTATGTCATTGTTGAAATGATTCGTGGCAAAAGTGGTTTTATCGTTCTCTGAACGTTGGAAAGATGTTGAAATAGAGCATACAAAAGAAAGCCTACAAGACAGTGATGAATTATGTATGTATTAAATTAGAATACAAGAAATGTATTTGGAAGACGATATTGTGTTTACGATTTAATTAACCGTTTTAACGTCTGAACTGAACGGCTACCTGAATACGTCCGATTCAAGTAAAGGCTAATTCAGAAGAAGAGCGGTTTTTTGACGCCTTGTTCGGGCGAAGACGGCGTTTAAAAGAGAACGGACAAAGGCTTCGCGTCTTCATCCTCCCAAAATTACGTTCGATTGGTCAAAGAGAATTTTCTAGTCCAATCAGAGGGTGTTATTAGAGAATACAAAGGAGGTAATTTATCGTCAAAATAGACAAAGGGAGATCATCTATTTTGGGAAATAATACTTTTTATATTGTTTAGTTTACATTTTTGTTGTATGTATATTTGATAACCTCAAGTTAATTGGAAAGACAAAATAAATAATAATGCACACTTAAATAATTTTTTAAACATGTAAAGTTCGTACATCCCTTGGCCCATTTATAAACAGATGAATTAAATAATTTAATAACCTTTTTATAAACCCGATATGTGTCACACAAGTCTGTTTTTAAGTAAATTAGACAACGGAGCCGTACATGTGTACGCATGGACTCTTTTGGTTATACTAATTATTCGCACTGCCAATCTGTGTTTACATATGACTTATTAACCTGGTTTCGAATTCATATATCCATGCCGACATAAACGATTGAAAAGCAACATTCTATTTATTAATACTATTACTACAAGTACTATTAAAAGAATGGCATGCTTTGAACACAGAACAGAAATTCATAGAAAAATCTGCTTGAACTCCTGATGATTTAATAAATTTGTAAACTTCCAATTTTTATTTTTTCACTATTTCAATATTCCATATATATATATGTGTGTGTGTGTGTGTGTGTGTGTGTGTGTGTGTGTGTGTGTGTGTGTGTGTGTGTGTGTGTTATAATGGAATAATTCCAGGAAGAAATCCGGGTAAGAGAGCTCAATGTGGTAAACAGAGCAAGAATAACGTAAAATATAATAACACGAAATTACATGATTGTCGATGCAATAATTTATTTCAACCTTGCGGTTTTATTCAAGCATCAAATTAGACAATTACATTTTTTAGACTGACAGAACACTGAATTCACCCTCGACAATTCAAATACAACCAGAGAGAGTGGTGGTCGCAACCAATCCGAACACCTATTACAGAGCGAGTAGGAATTAACATCTTATATTTAACTAAGGCAATCGAAAGGGATCTTATTGTTTTTGTTTTTTTGTTTTTATTAAAATAATAACGTCTATGTTAAACGCACATATTCTTTCTACATTTACGACTTGGTGACATTGAACGTTCATACGCCTCCATACACACGCACACGTATACCTATTCTTAACATCACACACACACACCACACAATTTTTGGCGTAATTGTCTAATTTGATGCTTGAATAAAACCGCAAGGTGGAAATAAATTATTGCATCGACAATCATGTAATTTCGTGTTATTATATTTTACGTTATATATATATATATATATATATATATATATATATATATATATATATATATATATATATATATATATAGCAATTAAATTCTGCCTTTAATTAGGGTACAATATATATATATATATATATATATATATATATATATATATATATATATATATATATATATATATTGTACCCTAATTAAAAGTGAAATTAATTGCTTGTCATCCACTTAAATATAGAATTTAGTTGTTGTAAATGTCACTTTCGTTACGTTTGACAGTGGCCATCTGATTTCTTGCCACGTTAGATTTAAGTACATCAGACGCATCACCGTACACAAATAATAAACACACATTACATTCAAATACGAGGAAACATCATCGTACGATAAAGAAAACTACATCTGAAGAAAACCGGGCGGCACATCGGCTAGAATTTTGCATAAATATTAATATCAACGTTGATGAGTACAATAGTCAGAGAGGAAACAATTGATAAGACATGTCTTCGGAAAAGAACAATTATGGAACGGGACTAACTTTTGTGTGGAGTTCCTTGCATTGAGTCCCTTCCGCATTACATGTCAATGAAAAACATGGCCGAGTCCTTCTTAACTCTTTACTTTTTTTAATACCTCAGATATCGGGCATTTACCTTGGACCTTTGATGAAATGGAGGGCGTATATTCTAGAAATAAGACTATTGAGTGTGTTGGGTGAGGGAAAATTATTTTTTTATCTTCCAGACCTAAATATTAGCATTAGTATAATCATGATATACTAACACATAATGCACGATTGTCTTAATGGTAAACCAAAAAGAATAAAATATAAATGCCCCAATACAAAACAAACGCACAAGTTGTGCGTGATAAAAGTTGGTACAAAGAATTAAAAGATTTGATTGATACACAAGGTGTGTTTGGACGGAAACCCCTATGGTGCAACCTCTCCGGTTATTGACCTGGTGATGAGAAACAGAGCCTCGTTTTCGAGTAACGATTACTGGAGTCGCTAGGTTACGAGACACATAATCCACATGCACTTGATCGTAAAGGCAAATTATCTCTAAAGGAGATAATATTGTCCCTACAACCTCTTTTGGTTAAATTTTCAATATTTTATTTTTTAATCAAATCTGAAAAATGAAAAGATATTAATTTTTCTTTAAATGTTTAATATTCAATTCTTTTAGTTATGAGAAATTAAAAACTAACAAATTACGTAAATTGTATTTCACTGTATATAAATATCAGCTTTTTTAAAAACTCATCTTGACAAGATACTTAATAAATGCTAGAAAACACGATTTCTATCAATCCGTCGACGAGAATTTTTGTACACGTAAGAATTACATAAATAAATAAACTATAAACAAATTTGACGCCGAGACTGTGATTCGAACAGCAACCTTGATGTTTTCTGTATGTTCGTCAGCGTAATATTACTGATATATTAATCTGGCAGGTTGTATATATAGACATACGAAATTGGCCAAAACAACATGCGTTTTTTTTTCGACTTTACATAATTCATTTGTTTTAAAATTCTAATAAATTAATATTCCGAAATATACACTGATAACTTGTATTCTCATATTTCCATATGTAATCGTAATATTTTCCTCGATAGTAAAATTAATAAAAGTCAGTAATACAATTAATTAAAGACATTTTACTAAAAAAACTATCAAATTTTTAAAGCAGACTTAGACTTTCCTTTTTCAAGGGAGATAATTACATGAAAACTTCAATGTATTAATTTGGAAAATTGCACTCATTCTTCCGGAAATGACGTCATTGTGAAAGACAAGCGGGGTCATCCACATTGTTTATTTTTATTTCGGTTTACGCTTAAACCAGAGGCGCGCACGTGAACTTTCGTTTTCATGATATCATGCTCCCAGGCATTAACTCCTACTTTTTCATTAAAAAATAACTCGATTTAATCCGGTTTATTAATTCTGTGTAGTATATTTTCATTCGTCATGATACATTACCTCTACTTTTAGTGGGAGGGGCCATTATAATATACGTTCGTTTCTCACGATATCATTCTCCCATGATTATCTTCTCCTTTTTATAGGGGAGTAGTGTACTAAATATTCTGTTGTCATGATTCATGCTCCCAGGCATTAACTCCTACTTTTTCATTAAAAAATAACTCGATTTAATCCGGTCTATTAATTCTGTATAGTATATTTTCATTCGTCATGATACATTCCTCCCATGCATTACCTCTACTTTTCGAGTATTATAATATACATATACGTACGTTCCTCACAATATCATTTTCCCAGGATTACCATCTCTTTATTTATAGAGTAGTAGTGTACTAAATATTTTGTTGCCATGTTGGATGAAATTTATTAATTAGTCTTAAATTGTATTTTTATCCGAAAATCAAATTCTAATTAATTTTTTAAAGACTTTAAATTATTTTGGAAAACTTTAGATACATTTTTCCGGAAATTACGTCATTGTTAGAGGGAAGTTGGGCGGGGGCATTGTGATTGTTGATTTTTATTTCGGTTTACGCTTATTTAATTATGTAGGTAAACTTTCGATTCTTTTGTACACAGAGGCGCGTCCGGCAACTTTCGATAAACTACGATTCATTTTGTTCGACAGGCGCGTACGTAATTTTTCGATTCATTTGTACACCAGAGGCGCGGTCGTAAACTTTCGATTTTTTGTACCGGGTGACGCGGTAGCCTAGCAAAAAATGCGACTGACAGGGAGCATTTATTTGATAGTCTAATATATAAAGTACAGCCAGTCTGTTTCTCGCATTTTTGCTATCAATAGTTTTTTCTTACAGAATCAAATATTGGTCGGATCGTTGCAGTATTTTGTTAAGAACAATAAAATGTTATTTGATTTTATTAATTCTAGAAACTACTTTGAAATATTTTTATACGGACGCAATCTTAAAGGGACGTAACTCTGCATTCGTCAATACATATTTGCTTCCTTTTTTTAAACAAAAATAATATTTGGTAAAAAACTGTATAGTTTCTCTTTTTTTAATTGCAAGTAAAAACACTACCGGGTAACGCCGAGTGGGTAAAGCTAGTAGATTAAACAAAAAAACGTGTTACAGTATTCAAGTGTTCAAGTGTTCAAGTGTTTATGTGTTCAAGTGTTTAAGTGTAAAATTAAATTTGTGAAAAAGTTAATAGTAATATCAAAAAATTAATTATCATTATTGTTTATAGACTATTGTAATACTTAAGTACATTTCAACCAAACAATAACATGTCACAACCTCTCTCTCTCTCTCTCTCTCTCTCTCTCTCTCTCTCTCTCTCTCTCTCTCTCTCTCTCGTTTTCTTGTAAGTACTTCTTGAGATGATCCCATGAGGACATAAAACTAACTGAACCCATAGTAAGTTTAGTGCTTCTAAAACAGATCGGCATTATGTAAGTTTTTTATACAAGTAAATTCATTAATCCCCAATTACTTACATTACAAATCTACAACATTCGAATCCCTGTTGTGTGATCTTATTAGCGGTATTTTATAGCAAAAATATATATATATATAAAGCACATAGTTGTGAAATTATTCAACAACAACAACAAAATGGTCCTTTTTAAATATCCTAATTTGTGGCGGTTGTTTGATTGGTCTAAAAGATACTTCCATTGACTCCGTATCAGTTTTACCAACGTAAAATACTTGAATTAGATTAGCAAAAATATACACAAAATCGCGGCCCGTTCATATGTGCCGTGGAATTGCATTGGCACTATTTTTTTTCAAGGATATATATTATTTTAATGGAGATTATGTGTCTACCTATAACCAAAACTATGCCACAAGTTCCCTTCAATTCTCTTTTCCAATATGATTTTATTTTATTTTTATTTTAATCATCAAGAAATGATCTATTATAATATTTACATTACAATCTGCCTCCTTTTAAAATAAAATTCAATGTATTCCCACAGAAACACAGTAAATGGATGGATGATTCCATATTTATCTTTTTAGAGTTATTTAAATAAAGCATTTAGTTTCTAATTGTTTGGTTTTATTTCAATACACATTTAAAATAATTTTATGTATACATCTTAACATAATAATTTTTAAATATAATTGATTTTATTATCCATTCTTTTTAGTTGAATTAAGTATATTTTACAATGAAATGTCAGTGTATCGTTCAACTTAAAAATAATCTGTTATTTGCTTACACCCTCTATTTTACATGAGTTTGAAGGGAATAAATTATGAATATTTTTTATATTTATATTTTGATTATGTACGCATTAATAAGCAATAAAATGAATAAAGAATCCATTATAGAAAATGACTGTTATTTTATTGACTTCTTTTTCATAGTATTCGAGTCAGATACCAATTTAAGTCGGTCAGAATTATGTATTTGTAACATTCACGGTATCTATTTATTCTCTATGTACACACAACCTCTTTCGTAATAATAAGTTGTGATTCAGTTGGCTGAAACAGACATATCCAAACTCGCGTATAAATACACCAGGCGATTAGCGCATCATTGCACATGCGCATTCCCAGCCTTTTCCTATTTTCCGCCCAGCTATTTTCGCGGGAAAATACAGTTAAGTTCGATCTGAGATGTAAATCTGTATTACTTTCCTTGTCTCCCACCATGAATTGGCTGGAGGCGAGATACAAATTTACACTTGCGACCAACCTAACCCTAACCCTAACCCTAACCCTAACCCTAACCCTAACCCTAACCTGGACTTAAATATAGTTCAACTACTACTAGACGTGCCTGACAAACAAAACTTGCCTTACATCCTTACGTTCCAAGAACATAGAAATACAGGAACTCTAATATTTACATAATCGCTTTTTAAAAATAAAAATTTTCTCGTAAAATCCTATTTCAATCATTAATTAGGGGGAAATGGGTCGCGTATTTACACTTAAACAACTTATTTTTACGTAAACCATATTCTATAAAAAAAAACAAATAAACAGTAATTAATTCGAAAAATAAAGTGCCTTTTACAAAGAAAACATTACAAACGCTAATTTAAATCGTACACATGAAACGCCCAAATGAAAAGACGCAAAAATTCAAGTCGAATATAGTTCGTATAACAAATAGTAAAAATAGCAAACAACATATGTGTTGCCTCGCCTAATTTTTTATTTAACTAATTTTTTTCTTTCAAAATAGTAAATAAATCCGTTCATAAAGAAGGTTTTTTTTCTAGAAAAAAAACAATAAACTAAGTAAATCTAAAAGGAAGTAATTTTTAAAACATCGTGAAATTTTATAATTTGAATATCGTTTCGTTACTAAAATTAAACAACACTTTTTTTCAACTCGTAACAGAATTTTAAAATGGCTGACTTGTTCACGAAGAAATTGAAATGCGTTGGCTTTAGTACTTTACGCTATTGCATTTTTTTATTGAAATAAACAATTTATTAACATTAAATAATAGAGTCGCGCTTAAAAGCGGGTCTTTTAGATCGTCTGTCTGACGCTCTCCTAACTTAGCAATTTAGGTCTTCTATACATTTTGTAACTCAAAGTTTTATTTCTACTCGCTGCTGCTGCTGCTGCTGCTGCTGCTGCTATTGCTTATTTAGGTCATTATTGAAAAATGTTTTCATTTTCAAGATCTTTCGAGGCGGATTGATTTGTTTGCAAAAAATTGAACCGAAATACATTTTTGTTTGTAAGATTACGAAATAAACTGATAAACCAGAAGCAAACAATGATTTTTTATGAAGGATGGTATTGATCACAAAGATTCAAGAATCAAACTCGATTCACACACACACACACATATATATATGTTTCGTTTCGTAGATCACTCTATACTGCCTGGTACATAGCCGCCGATTTCGCTATTTACATTTAAAGTTCCTCTATATTTACTAACTAATTGGCTATGGCCGATGGGTAAGATCCCCGACTACGAATCAGTGGCGATTTGTGATCGAGGTTCGCGCCTACCGACCGTTGAGAATTAGTTCCTACACTGAAGATTGCGTTAGCATGAAACATCGATGTCTGTAGGTATTTAAATAATTAATATTTATTTATAAAAATATTATTGTATATATATATATAAATTCCCGAAACAGTTATTCATGGTAAACAACTGATGATCCCTTAAAATAGTGTTAGAAACTAACTAATATAATAACTGCAAAAAATAAATTGACTTACATGAGTGATTTTCCACTTTGAGACTATAAGTTTTTTTTATATAGTTTTAATGGTTGAGAAACTTCCGAGACTAACTATATATATATATGTATATATATATATATATATATATATATATATATATATATATATATATATATATATATACACACACCATTATCATACAAACATGCACACACTATATATATATATATATAGTGTGTGCATGTTTGTATGATAATGGTGTGTAGATAAACTGAAAACAAATGTAGTTTTTAGGTAAAAAATTTGTTCATCTAGCGGATTCTTTAGACTGATGTTTACATTCCTGAGCTTTGAAAACCCATCCCAAGATTATCAGAAATAAAGGAAAACTGATAGAAAAAGTAATAAATAACCCAATGAAGTCCGTCACATGATCTGGGGATTATTTTCCAAACCCCGGATGTATTTTCATAATTATTTCTAGAATGTAAATCAGTGGAGGTGGTTTAAATAATCCGCAAAGGCAGATAAAATAAGTGATTACCTAAAAACTACCATGTTTTGTTTTTAGTTTTTCCATATACCATTATCGATAATTGCTCTGTATTTACACTGAGCTCACAACTCGGATTTACCTCGCAGGGATCGTCTTATTTCCAACTCGGATCTACTAATTTGTATATCTTCTGTCTAGTTTATAAAGGGTCATGTCTCTTACAATGAGTACTTACCATGGATGTTGTCGTAATCAGCCTTTCTGTATTTTGTATTATATAGTTTCTTAGTCTTTTTATTGCGTCATCTAAACCATCTTTAATACTTGCGAATCCTCTTCCCCCTTTTTTTCTTTATTGCAGTTGGTCAACATCATTAGTTTCCTTGTTCTTTGATCCAGCTTCCTGAGTTCTTTTGTCCGGTTTATGAAGGGGTCAGAGTATTTTGTTAGAGGTACTGCCCAGGTGTTTATTTTGTATTAGATTTCTTTTATATAATTTCGTTTCAAGGAGTTTTGTTGTTCTGAAATATTTCATTTTTATTAAACACTTTCATCTCTGTTCATTTAATGGTTTCCCTTTCCAAAATGCCCATATATTTATAATTACCGAGTTAGTTATGTGCTCTTATTACGTCTCAATATACCTTCCATTTTTTCGAGTCTTCTCTTCTTCGTCTCAAGAGGTGCACATTTTTATATCCCGAATTCCATTTCCATATCCTGACTAAATATACAAGTTGCGTTTATTAGTGTTTCTAGCTCTTTTTTGTTTTTACTAATAATTTCTAGTCATTCATATACGGTATATTTTTTTACTTTGTATTTATAACAGTGTACCTTGTGTTGCATCACCTGTGTATGTTGATAAGTAGCATCATAGCTATGACAAACATCTAGTGAAGAAGGATTCTCGTTCGGAAAATGCTAATCGTTGTGCTTATTCTGTCAGGAATTGTCCTCCAAATGGCAGTTCCAGTCTCCATTCCTCCATTGCTTTCTACCTACATTAAGTGAAGAATTTGATTTGAGATTTTAAAAACCTTTAAGCATTAAATTATCCATTCTTGAATGGTTGTGTCATATGCTTTCTTATAGTCGATAATGGCTGTGTTCTTGGTTTTACTTTCTTCAGTATCTTTTCGTCGATGTATAGTAGGTCATTGGAAGCTTTCCAGCATCCATTTTGTTTATGAACTGACCAGGAAGTTACAGTATTTTCACGGGGTTGTGCAGTTTTTTTTTTTTTACTTTTTCGGTAAGCATGTTATCGGTCTGTAGTTATTTTGGATCGTTTCTTTCTTGCTATCGTTTTGAATTGATGTGGTTATCTTTTTCATCATCAATTTTCCTATGTCTGATTAGCGTATGCATTTCCTCACTTCTTGGGCTAATCTTTCATGTAGATTCGAGAATTTCTTGAACCAAAATCCATGTATTCAGTCATGGTCAGGTGTTTTACAGTTTGTCATTTTTACGGTCATCCTAAGGACTTCTATATTAATTCATATTTCAACTGTAGCAATAAGCCTCCCCAAGATTCCAGCACTCTCTGCACTTCCAGTAAAGGTCTGGTTTGTGCTGTCCCTCCTCGGTCTTCTCATCCTCCTTCACCCTATACAAATATTTTGTGGTGTCAGTCTAGGCTGGTACCATTTTTTTTTTTTTTTTTTTTTTTTTTAGGGGGGACCAGTGTTTCTTGCTATTTCTGTTCATTGGTTCATTTTTGTGGTGTGGTAGCTGAGGCCGGTGTAATTTATTTCTGTTCCTTTGTTTGTGATGGGGTGTCCTTTGTTTGGTTTTGTTTTCTTCCTGTTGTAGATTCCATGTGACCCTTCGTAGCTTATGCGGGTTGGTTTCCGCATTCTAGGAGTGTTCTTAAGATTGCAGCTGTTTTGATCATTGCCATCCTTTGTATAGTTTGAGTTTTAGAAAAAAGAAAGAAGTTTGATGAACCTAAATCAGGACTATATGGTGAGTGAGGACTACGCTGGTGTTTTGTCATGATGAAACAGGATCCCACCATGAAGTTTCCCTTCCCATCAAAGCGTCATTTAGCTTCCTTAAAACCTCAGCATATTAAACTCCTGTTACTGTTCTTTGATTTTCAAGGTAATCTATCCGTATCACACCCTCTGAATTCTCGACTTTTGATATATTAACAATACAGAGGCTTACAAGAAAACTGATCGCAAGTAATTAAAAGCAGGTAAACATCCAGTAAAGTGTTCTAACACGTTGAACTTGTTTATTTATATATTCATCAACGTTTGGCTTTAATTTCAAAACATTCTCAAGATTATTGATTTGAAGAAAGAAATAAAAAATAAATCATATTGAGCAAGTCTTTAAATAAAGACGAAATGTAAATGAATATAAAAATTTTTTTAGTTTTCTATTGATGGCAAAATTGACGATGGCCTTACAATTTCTCTGTAACGTGTAACATGCTACAAGTAAGCGCAATTACACGCTGCTCTTCAGAAACCAACAATAAAAAACATTTATAAAGATGTTAGATCATGCATAAAGTTCAAGCAAAAAAAACAGAACTCAGACAACGTTCACGCGTGATTCCCCCCTCTCCGATAATAGGATGACAGAATTCAAATCAAGGCGCCATTATGAATCTATCCTACGGAACTAGTAATAAGAAAACAGTAACAAAGACACAAAAAAACTATATATATATATATGATGATATGATGGACTCTCCCGTCGATTTCGACGTATGAGTGCCCCACCTGGGGCTGCCCGCGCGTGAATATGTAATTGCAAGGGTTGCACAATCCCCAACAACCGCTCTCCTGAGTCGGCATTGCTTGATTCCAATGGCAAGTAGTAATACATGACGACTGGAAACAATGCCGACATAAGCAGAGAGCACATACAGCACCTGGTATTCCTAAATGGTCACCCATTTAGTACTGGCCGCTTAACTTCGGTGATCTAACGGGAACCGGTGTGTCAACGTGATTGTGCCGTGTATGTATATATATATATATATATATATATATATATATATATATATATATATATATATATATATATATATATATATATATATATATATATATATATATATATATATATTATAGAAACCAAATCACATAAAATTTATATTTGAAATCTAAATATATACATAGCTATATATGTATATGTATATATATATGTGTGTGTGTGTGTGTGTGTGTGTTGTTGTATTTCCCATAACGTCCGGGGACGTCCTCGGGGAGTCAGGCAGATACTCTATTTGTCCTAACTTGTGGGCATGATCGAACCTGGTAGTGCCCATATCCTCTCCAGCACCTGGTGTTCCCAAATGGTCACCCAATTAATTATTATAACGTTTTGGTTTATATATGCTAGAAGAGAAATCAAGAAAATGTCACTAATACAATAAGACGTTCTTGAAATATATGTATGTTCCCATATCGCATTATAAATATTGGCATTTATTCATTTATATTTTTATTTTCATTTTTATCTGGGATACTGGTAATTGAAAGCATTACTTTAATGCGAGGTAGAAAGCATTGAATAATTAATATGCCGTGAAACAGAAAGAAAATAACAGAAAAATTTCTAAAGCAAATTTTAATTGTTTCTGTGCATGTAAATAGCAGTGGCATTTTAGGCTCTTTTGGTAGGGACGTCGTAAACTTGAAACGCATGCGACGGGCATTTTTTTAAAATTTCCCCACGTTGATATACACAAGTCAATTAATTTTCTTTAATTTTGTTATACTAATTTTTCACCACTTATAAAGGCCAAAAGCCACTCGAGGATAAGGGTTAGTGAGATTTACAATTGTATGATGGATCAGTACGATGAAAGGATTGAGTACTATTCATAGGACCAATATTTTATGTATTCACGGGACGACATGACAGATATTTATTGACATTGGACTTGAAAACGACCATATTGCAGTCTGCAGAGAAACATTCTCGCGGTAACGTGTTTCACAGATGGGAAACTTTGTTCGTGGAAGTTCCGTTTGATTTTAACTACCCAGAGAAAGAAAGGAGAGTTCATTGCAGTATTAGTAACAAGACGAGTACTTACTGGGGGTTTTCGTGAGTGGGGGGGGGAGGCTAGCTTGAAGCTCAGTCGAACGCTTACCATGGAAAATTAATATAATAGTTTTCTAAATTGAATAAAACACTACCAACTAACGCAACGTTCACATGGCTGTACAAAGTTGCTGTGCTCCGCAAATAGTCCTGTCGCATCGAAATGAGGATTCAGCTCTTGAAATTGCTTTTGTTACGAAATAATGGATTAATTATTTTTGCTGCATATGTTTTTCCTCGAAATGATAATTCTAACTACAACCCTACCTTAACGAGTATAACTGTAGGTTGAAACCCCATGGCTCAACTTAAATTATGGAAGAGGAGATCCCCACTCCCCCCTGTCCTGTGAATTATGTCTGGTAAATAGATATCGCCTCATTTTAATCATGTTTTTTTTATACTAATGAATCACCGCTTATCAAAGCGCGGGGGCCACTCGAGGATAATAGTTAAAGAGATCGTCGGTTGGACGTTGGGTTCCACCACGCGAGGATGGGAAATAACAGTGGAGTGAGAAAAAGATTTTCATGGGGACGGCTCAACAAGTATTTGTTTACATTAGATTTGAAGACGACCATGTTGTAGTCGGCTGGGAAACAGCTTCGTGGTATTTTGTTCCACAGACGGGACGCTCTACGAAAGAAACTTTGTTCAATGAATTTGCGTTTGGTCTTTGGTACGCAGATAGAGAAAGGAAAGCTCATTGCTGTGGTTGATGCCAGGCGGGTTCTTGTTGTGAATGTTTTACAAGGGAGATGAGGGATTGGAGTTCAGTCGAGCATCTACCATGAACATGACGATAGAGTAGAGAGAGACTAGCAACATCTCTTTTGTGCGAAAGGGGCTGCAGAGAAGATAATAGATAACCCCCCACTAGATTGCAAAGTCGGTTTTGTACTCCTCAAGACAAGAAAGAGCGGAACCTGCCCAGATATGACAGCAACTCCATTTTATGACGAATATGGCTCTTACACGGGTAGAAGATTGCTTCATTTTGGGGCGATGGAATGAACCAACCATTTTCCCCGCGACCTTGGCAACAGATTTCATGTAAATCCTCCATCTCAGGTCTGGGTTAAGAGTCAGTCTTAGAAGCTTATCAACGAATAAACAAGAGAGCCATTCATTTCAACTGTGGAAAAATGAGGATCCAAGCGTTGGTAGTAAAAAGAGCTTGGTTTTGGAAGCATTCAAAATTACAAGCCATTTTCACCCCCCACTACACAACGTGATCCAAATCGGAATAGAGGGAGTCAGAAAAGTCCTGGTCAGCAGTGCTCCTCGAGGTGCTGCCATAAATAGTTGTGTCATCTACGTAGATATAAACTAATTATCTCATGGTACGATTTGGAAGATCAATTATGAAGATCAGTAAAAGGGTAGAATAAGGAATAGATCCCCGAGGTAGGCCGGCGTTGATATTTTGAGCTTAGGACTTCTAACCGGTATCCATTGTGCTTACGAGCTGTTACGGACAATTATTTGTATTCATTGTGCTTACTAGCTGTTACGGACAGTTATTTGTATCCATTGCGCTTACTAGCTGTTACAGACAGTTATTTGTATCCATTGTGCTTACTAACTGTTACGGACAGTTATTTGTATCCATTGTGCTTACTAACTGTTACGGAGAATTGTTTGTATCCATTGTGCTTACTAACTGTTACGGACAATTATGTGTATCCATTGTGCTTACGAGCTGTTACGGACAATTATTTGTGTCCATTGTGCTTACTAGCTGTTACGGGCAGTTATTTGTATCCATTGTGCTTACTAACTGTTACGGACAATTATTTGTATCCATTGTGTTACAGGCAGTGTTTCGTTCTTTAATAAAATAAAGTTAATAATTTAATGTTCAATTATGGTCAATTAAATCTATAAATGTTATTAATTGAACAGTCTTCTCATTCATTCAAGTTAGTAATTTACATAATAATACTTATATAAATATATAATCCAAGATATTATTTTTTCATATTTGAATAATTTATCAAAGTCTAATATTTGAAATAAAATTCCATACAGATTCTGTTTTCATTTAGGCTTCACGAATAATTAGTCATACGAAATAATGAGGCCCGGATACGAATATAAACACTATTAGCCGTAACAAATCTTTTTTTATTAAAAAAATCATCGAAATATTTTACTTTTATATTTTTACTATTTATTCGCACTTTAAACATATATTTTTAGAAAATCAAATTAAGTTTAAATTATTGTTTCCTTCTAAATAAACATAAATAAACAAACTTATCGTTTGTTTGTTTTTTTTTTCGGTAAGTTGTGAATACCACTTTATTTATAGAATGAATAATTCAATTATTTCTATAAAAACAAACTTTTTTTTAAAATAGGATATTCTTTCCACGAAAACATTGCTCCTACATGAGATATTTAAAAAAAAAACATTGATTTTAGCTACATTTTTATTGACATCAATATCATTGGATGAAATAGCGTTTGATAAAATCAAGTGTGGTCAGCATTAGTTGCGGAGAAGATTCTGTCACTAATCAAAGTGTGTGTTCCTTTGTGCCTTATTTAAAATGCGCTCGCCAACCCTCACACAAAAGTCGGACATACGTCCCTCTGCCTGCGTCTGAGTAATAACCATTTCAAAATTGTCCGTTCTATTTGCTACACCTTGCATATAAATACTGGTGTTAGGACCCAAGTTATCTCTCTTGAAGATGATTGGTTTCAGCGCTAGACGTTTCTATGTTCGCGTGATTTCTTATTCTCGTGCTCTGGCCTGTTCGCGAATTCATAAAAACTTAAAATAAATAACACTGCACAAAAATGTATTAAATCTATCAACAATCTGTATACACATTTAATATCACCTGTTCTGTAGTAAAGGCTAACGTAAGTGTAGATATTAAAATGGTGTAAATTAGAATTATAGCATTGAAGAACAATTGAAAATTAGTTAAAATATATGAGTTTTGTTCTATTGATAGAAGTGAGAACATACCGATATTTTTCTGTGCTTATTCATATCTTTATTTCAAAATTTGCTTTCGTTTTTGATTTGTTGCTTTGTTTTCTTTTCAAAATTCCTATCTTGTGTAGAATTGTTGTTGCTTCTTTTTTTTACATTTAAAAATTCCCATCTTTGTAGAACTGTTGTTGTTTCTTTTTCTTTTCAAAATTCCCATCTTTTGTAGAACTGTTGTTGTTTCATTTCCTTTTCAAAATTCCCATCATTTATAGAACTGTTGTTGTTCCCTTTTCTTTTCAAAATTCCCATCATTTGTAGAACTGTTGTTGCTTTTTTTCTTTTCAAAATTCCCATCATTTGTAGAACTGTTGTTGTTTCATTTCCTTTTCAAAATTCCCATCATTTGTAGAACTGTTGTTGTTTCATTTTCTTTTCAAAATTCCCATCATTTGTAGAACTGTTGTTGTTCCCTTTTCTTTTCAAAATTCCCATCATTTGTAGAACTGTTGTTGTTTCATTTCCTTTTCAAAATTCCGATCATTTGTAGAACTGTTGTTGTTTCATTTCCTTTTCAAAATTCCCATCATTTGTAGAACTGTTGTTGTTTCATTTCCTTTTCAAAATTCCCATCATTTGTAGAACTGTTGTTGTTTCATTTTCTTTTCAAAATTCCCATCATTTGTAGAACTGTTGTTGTTTCTTTTCCTTTTCAAAATTCCCATCATTTGTAGAACTGTTGTTGTTCCCTTTTCTTTTCAAAATTCCCATCATTTGTAGAACTGTTGTTGTTTCGTTTTCTTTTCAAAATTCCCATCATTTGTAGAACTGTTGTTGTTTCATTTTCTTTTCAAAATTCCCATCATTTGTAGAACTGTTGTTGTTTCATTTCCTTTTCAAAATTCCCATCATTTATAGAACTGTTGTTGTTCCCTTTTCTTTTCAAAATTCCCATCATTTGTAGAACTGTTGTTGTTTCATTTTCTTTTCAAAATTCCCATCATTTGTAGAACTGTTGTTGTTTCATTTTCTTTTTAAAATTCCCATCATTTGTAGAACTGTTGTTGTTTCATTTCCTTTTCAAAATTCCCATCATTTGTAGAACTGTTGTTGTTTCATTTTCTTTTTAAAATTCCCATCATTTGTAGAACTGTTGTTGTTTCATTTCCTTTTCAAAATTCCGATCATTTGTAGAACTGTTGTTGTTTCATTTTCTTTTCAAAATTCCGATCATTTGTAGAACTGTTGTTGTTCCCTTTTCTTTTCAAAATTCCGATCATTTGTAGAACTGTTGTTGTTTCATTTCCTTTTCAAAATTCCCATCATTTGTAGAACTGTTGTTGTTTCTTTTTCTTTTCAAAATTCCCATCATTTGTAGAACTGTTGTTGTTTCATTTCCTTTTCAAAATTCCCATCATTTGTAGAACTGTTGTTGTTTCATTTCCTTTTCAAAATTCCCATCATTTGTAGAACTGTTGTTGTTTCATTTTCTTTTCAAAATTCCCATCATTTGTAGAACTGTTGTTGTTTCTTTTCCTTTTCAAAATTCCCATCATTTGTAGAACTGTTGTTGTTCCCTTTTCTTTTCAAAATTCCCATCATTTGTAGAACTGTTGTTATTTCGTTTTCTTTTCAAAATTCCCATCATTTGTAGAACTGTTGTTGTTTCATTTTCTTTTCAAAATTCCCATCATTTGTAGAACTGTTGTTGTTTCATTTCCTTTTCAAAATTCCCATCATTTATAGAACTGTTGTTGTTCCCTTTTCTTTTCAAAATTCCCATCATTTGTAGAACTGTTGTTGTTTCATTTTCTTTTCAAAATTCCCATCATTTGTAGAACTGTTGTTGTTTCATTTTCTTTTTAAAATTCCCATCATTTGTAGAACTGTTGTTGTTTCATTTCCTTTTCAAAATTCCCATCATTTGTAGAACTGTTGTTGTTTCATTTTCTTTTTTAAATTCCCATCATTTGTAGAACTGTTGTTGTTTCATTTCCTTTTCAAAATTCCGATCATTTGTAGAACTGTTGTTGTTTCATTTTCTTTTCAAAATTCCGATCATTTGTAGAACTGTTGTTGTTCCCTTTTCTTTTCAAAATTCCGATCATTTGTAGAACTGTTGTTGTTTCATTTCCTTTTCAAAATTCCCATCATTTGTAGAACTGTTGTTGTTTCTTTTTCTTTTCAAAATTCCCATCATTTGTAGAACTGTTGTTGTTTCATTTTCTTTTTAAAATTCCCATCATTTGTAGAACTGTTGTTGTTTCATTTCCTTTTCAAAATTCCCATCATTTGTAGAACTGTTGTTGTTTCATTTCCTTTTCAAAATTCCCATCATTTGTAGAACTGTTGTTGTTCCCTTTTCTTTTCAAAATTCCGATCATTTGTAGAACTGTTGTTGTTTCATTTCCTTTTCAAAATTCCCATCGTTTGTAGAACTGTTGTTGTTCCCTTTTCTTTTCAAAATTCCCATCATTTGTAGAACTGTTGTTGTTTCGTTTTCTTTTCAAAACTCACACCTTTTGTAGAACTCTTGTTGTTTCTTTTTTTTTTTCATTTCAAAATTCCCATCGTTTGTAGAACTGTTGTTGTTTCATTTTCTTTTCAAAAATCCGTTTCTTTTGTAGAACTGTTGTTGCTTTTTTTGTTTTCCAAAATTCCCATATTTTGTAGAATTTTTGTTGTGCTTTTTTCTTTTCAAAATATACACCTTTTGTAGACTTTTTGTTGTCCTTTTTTTATTTTCTAGAAGAAATTTAAAGTGAAACTGAGTGGCGGCCGCTATAAGAAAGAGGGTCATATCGCCGTTTTGCTTCCTGGCAAAAAGAAATGGGGAGTCGTTTGCGGAGATCACTGGAGCTATTTTGAGGGCGCCGTCGCGTGCCGTCAATTAGGACTTGGTTTAATCAAACAAGTATTTCAGGTAAACAAATTTGCAATATTCATTTTGTCAGTAATTTCCCATACCAATTCCTTTCTTTGCAGTTGTCGTCAATTTATGTATTTGCCTTCTCCCCCGAAAGTATTTAGTAAGTTCACTCTTAAGAGCGATACGTATTATCAATCCGATGATAACATGTGTATTCCAGATGTCTCTAAGTTGAACAAATACAGTATTATGATTTTTGTGCGCATGTTTTTCTGCAATGACGTTCCGGGCTGTATAAATGCATCAGTTCAAAACATCACAAATATATTACCAGAACTGCAATGGTATCATGTACATATAAGCAATGCAATGCAGATAAATACAATAGACTTATTATTTTATAGAATCAACATTTGCTCACATGAACTTAATAATCTCTAACATTTTTAAAGGAAGAGCAATTAAGACCCTTAAAAACTACATTTCAAGTATGAATAAGCAATGCATTTTTTAATAGCAATCTACTGACGAAGGAATACAAAGAAGAACCAATCCTTATTAAATTGCAGCCACCATAAAATGTCGAATGTACATATTTATAGGGGACTTGAAAACTGAATTCACCCAACCGAACGGCTCATTTTTCTAAGTAACCAGCCAGTTGAATTCCGAACTAACTTTCATATATGAATTTGATTTTTTTAATATGTATAATTTTAAAATTACATCTGTTACTTCAATTGTTGTAAATAGGATTTGTGTATTTACACAAAAAAAAATAACAGCATATTTCTTCTCTAATCTATCTAAACTGGATAAGTTAAGTGAAGCTAGGACGCTAGCGTTAGATGCATCCAAGGCATTTGACAAGGGCTGGTATATAGGTATTCTCTGGAAAATCTACTCGTACTGTATTACTGGACGAATATTTAATATAAGCAGATTTTCTTAGCTAATAAAACGATCTAGGTCGTTGTCGATGGCCGTACATCCAAACAACACCACATTAATGCGGATATGCACCAGGGGTCGATATTGGATCTATATTATTCCTAGTCTTTATAAACGACCTTCTTAATGTAATCGCGTCTGAGATGGGTGTATTTGCTAATGACACCACACTCTATTTCTGGCATGATGGCAAATCAAATACCCACACATCCAAGGCAATAGCTGAATACTTAGAAAATTACTTCCAGTCTGTAGTAGAATGTAGAATGGGTCCAAAATAGCTGATCACATGTAATGCTATCAAGACAAAGCTCATTTCGTTTAACAACTAAGAGAAACCTTTTCAACCATCGATTGTCATAACTGAGGGCACCCTTCATGAAAGTCAAATGTTTAAACTCCTCCACCTGACATTCTCGGGTAACATGAAGTGGAATAAGTACATAGAAGATGCTGCTATGTCTGCCACAAAGAAGGTAGTCTCCCTCTACCGGGTTAGAAAACTTCGTCACACTTGCCAGGATCCTATATCTCTATGAAGTCACCATTCGCCTGTGTACGGAGTATTGTTGCCACATCTGGGCTGGTGCGCCAACCATTAGCCTTTTCCAAGCTCAAGCCCTTATCGTATTGCCGCAGTGTTGCCTCGCTGTACTTGTTTTACAAGTACTTCCACGGAATGTTCTCCGATAAACTTACTTCACTTGACTTGTACCCCCTCAACGTAAATAAGACCCACGCGACTGGCAGTAAAATCCCACCCCTTCACTGTAAAGATCCTTAGATTCCTGAAGATGTTCTACTCTTCTTTCCTAGTACTGCTTGCCTTTGGAATTCCCTCTCTGCTTCCTGTTTCCCCGACAGTACCAACATCCAGAAATATAAACGTAATGTGAACAAACAGCTTGCTGCCAAACTCCCCACCCAGATTGCTCCCTATCACAGTAGTCCATTACGCTTCAGTGGCAATATGCGTTATTTGGGGCGAACAGAAGTAATCAAAATTTGAAAGAAATAATAATTGCTCGAATTTTCCATGTTTGACCTAAATAGCGATGCATCCAACAAATCGATATTTTATTCGGCCTAGCCAATATTTCTTTTTTCTGTCTTCCATCATTTTCCTTACAAAAAATGTATGTATACCGATTCAGTTCATTTCAAAAAAAAATCCCGCCTTAGATTGCCGTTACAATAGAAACTTTTTTGCTTATGACCGTAACAGATCCTGCTGCTTACATCATTAATAATAATAAAAAATGGCCACTGGTCCGTCTTTCACAGCTTCCGATAAGATTGAATATTAAACTATTGTTTCTGCTTCTAGCATTCAAATTAATTTATTAAGAAACTACATAAACAATTTCCTTTGTTCTCGCGATTATTTATACTTATAAGGAAATTGAACAATAACCATCAAAGAAGATAATTCGTTTTTCCTAAACCAAAATTATCTCCCTTGTTCTACAAACTCGAAAACTTTTTTTTTTAAATAAAATGCCTCTACTTTCTATAAATTTATCGCGAACATTTTATTCGTATAAAGTTCATTGTTTTTAGTTTGATGATTTAGTTAAAACGAGTAAAAACAAATTCAGCGAAAACGACAAAAAAGGCGGGCTTAACACATTTAATGGGTGTCATTTTAAAATTATGCATAAATTTAAAGAAAATCCCATTCATATACAAAAGTCATCGTTTTTATGAATTTGTTTGGCTGATTTTTCGGGGAATTTCGGAATAAAGTTGTAGGGAAACGAATCAACGGTGCTATATCACCGGCAAATTGTTTCCTTTTGTTGACCCTAAAGAGGTTAGATAGTAAAATGGAATTCAGCGACGTCGGGCGTTTAGTACTTAACGTCCAGCAGAATGAAGACTATCTGGATTGTTCAGATATCTAAAACATACCTTAAAAGGTAGAGAACTGCCACTACGTGTGAGTAAAAACTGATCGTATTAATATTGTGTATAATGTTATGTTTGTGGGTTTTCATGTTGTCTACTGTAAATAAATGTGTATTTGTATTTGGCATTCATTTCCTCTACTATCTGTTCTTATAATAGTTATGTTTGAGACCTCTACTAAATACAGCAGTGTGAGGTAAAATAACATCTTATACCAACAAGGTGAATAAGTGGAGTCCGCTCTTTTCAGTAAGCGACATTCGCGCTAATCATGATTGCCTTCCCATATTATAGACCTAGGTGACCTAAAAAAAAAAAGAAAGTATGATTTATTATACTATATTGTCTGTTACCAATATGATTTTCTTTACTTTTCGCACACTACAAGAGTGCTGAGGAGAGTGTGTCCGTATCAGCCCTTGGATCCGACAAAGCCAGCACCAAGAAAAGGGTAGGTTCATTCAAAGATCAACTGCTTGTGTATTCGCATCCGTAGTTTGACAACGCGTGGCACACAAACCAATAAAAGATACTAAATCTCCATCAAAGAGTTTCCGGGATTTTCTTTGTTCTTTCCTATTTTCATTTTGCTTTCCTGATAGCTTGATATGTTCTTCACAGCAAAAATAATAACATCTCTTTTAATAACTAGACTCGCCGTTTGAGTTTACTACTTTAATTCAATATTAATGATCTTTTCGTGGTCGAAAGATCACAAGTTCTGAATAGTTAAGATTTATAATGCTTAATAATAATAATAATAATAATAATAATAATAATAATAATAATAATAATAATAATAATAATAATAATAATAATAATAATAATAATAATAATAATAATAAATATGACACCACGAAAATTATGGACAGAGGGTCGAGGAGGGAAAGCGCAAACCAGACCTCCACTGGAAGAGCGCGGGCAGCTCTGGGACCTTGGGGAAGCTTGTTGCCACTCGGGCCCCAGAGGGAACCAATTGGCCCTTATCAGCGGGAAATCGGTGGTGGGTGGCTGTTGCGATACCGCAAGGTCATCAGCGGTGATGAACGAAAAGAAGTGGAGCATACTGGAAGTCTGAGGAGACTTGTTGTCACTCAGACTCCAGGGAATACCACAGGTTGTTGGCAGGGGGGTTACTGACGATGACCAGTGGGATAACTCCTAGTGAGTAAATAATAATAATAATAATAATAATAATAATAATAATAATAATAATAATAATAATAATAATAATAATAATAATAATAATAATAATAATAATAATAATAATAATAATGATTATTATTATTATTATTATTATTATTATTATTATTATTATTATTATTATTATTATTATTATTATTATTATTATTATAGGAAATATTTGAGCCAGAGAATTAAAATGTCTAAAATACCAAAAATACAAATTTTTACAAATGAGAAGATGGGGTAATTTCCAAATGTTCGGTTGCTTATTATTTAAAGTAGAAATGATTTTAGAAGGACTTCCAAATGAATATAAAGGTTTATCTTACTAAAAGAATTATTGTGTCGGATAGAATATGTAATCAATCAAATCGATTGGAATTCTTCTTTTATGTAAATAACACAGACTTAAGATTTCCGTAATTCACTGGCTAGGCAGAATCAAATATTGATTTGTCAGATGCAATGCTATAGCGGTCTAACTTTGAGAATCCGAGTGGCTTTTCTTTATAGATTACATTGTATAAGAAAATTTTATCATTTTTTTTTAATAAAATTAAAAAGACAAAAATATATAATGAGTATATAATAAGTATATAAAAATATTTAATATTACGAGATATGGGAATTAATTTTTTTTTTTTTTTTGATAAAAACAATTATGTAGAAGAAATTAAATAGGTGTATAAAGCTGGTGAAATATAAATCTATCAGTCGTATGAATAAAATAACCTATATTAGTTATTGTTATTGACATTCTTCTTATTCAGGATAAACGGATCATCTATCACCGGGAGAACAAACGCTGATAACAAGTCAGACACAGTACAACCTTTGAACAATTAATTTATACAAAATGAATTTTTTAATATAAAAAATGTTATTTTCTATAATAAAATGTTAATATTGCAATAATGATTTTATAATAGAATTTTAATATTTACAGAAATACTTTACTACTTATATAGAACTTATCTGGGTTGACACCGCCCCTTATGATAGTTCAACGACGTTGTTCAATTTTTAAATAACGTTTTGTTATAAGTCTTCATGATGGTCCAATGACTATTAGCTTAATGATGAATGTATATTTTGCGATTTGGCTTTTTTTTCTTTCAAAATCAAACAACTTATTTCATAAAGATACTGCAGTTCTGGAAATTTAAACATGTCAGTTTGATAAATGATAAACTAAACGGAGCAGAATATCTTTTATTTTTTCATATATGATTTTATTTTATACAATTTTGTCAAAAATACACAAGAAGATTCTTAAAGAATAGTTGTTGCAATGTGTATCAAAAATGGGCGAATAGAAGTAGAAACTTGACGCCATTGTAACTCTTTAGCTTATGGAAATAATTAAATTGGGTGAAGATGTTCTGCTTCCGGTGAGCTTCGCCGAAGGTAAATAAATGTAAAATCGTCATGTTTTTGGCATTTGAAACAGATGGAAATAACTATGCAATTATCATTACGCAATTACATAATTATTCTAGCCTTGATTGGATTAACTTTTTATCTGACAACGTTCCACGTGGGAACATATTTCTCATGTTGTATGAATTAATTATTTAAATTTACTTCATTTTTGAGGATCTTACATTAAAAAATTATTTTTTGCATGCCAAAATTTGAGGCATTTGAGCAATTTGTATAATCACACCCTAATTAACTATACATTTTATTTTTAAACGCTAATTAACTATGCATTTTATTTTTAAACGCTTCCATATTCATTTGAAATCGAAATAAAATTAAAATTCAAATAAATGAAAATATTGGCAAAATATGCAATATTTTATTCATAACTTGTGAAAAAGATTATAGGGGCCATCTTCAATTTTTGTACTTACGAAATATATCTAGAGATTCTCTTACTAAAGGATTATCGGGTTGGATAGAATATGTAATCTATTGAATCGATTAGAATTATCTCGTGATTAGTCCGCTCTATACCTTTTGTTGTTTCGTGCTTTCCCTTCTTCGTCTCAGGTAGTACATATTTTATGTCTCGAATTCCGTTCCCATACCTGACTGAATGTTCTAGTAGCGTTTATTAGTATTTCCAGCTCCTTTTCGTTTATTACCAGTAATTTTAAATCATTTATATACATCAGGTGATTTATTTTTTCTTAAGTATCTATAAATTTGTATCTTGCATTGCATCTCCTGCGTATTTCAACGAGTGGAATCACACCTATGAAAAGGGTAGTGGGGATAGAGAGTTCCACTGAAATTATTTCTCTATATCTTATCTTTATCTAGTGTTGTCCTCCAGCTGCCAAATTCAGCCTCCATTTTCTAATTGCTTTTTCCATGAAGTTGTTGTTATTATTATTATTATTATTATTATTATTATTATTATTATTATTATTATTATTATTATTATTATTATTATTATTATTATTATTATTTCAAAGTAGTCTCAACTTTTGAATGTTTCTAGTTGGATTTTTCTTTTTGAACATCAAGCTAATTCCCTTTACTTTAGACATTTTAGCTGTACCTTAACACTTTTACCGTTCCTAACAGACAAGCCTTTTGCAGAATTGGATAAGAAATTGTCTCGTCAACCTGTTTAAGCCATTTATGGTGGCTTTTCGTTATGATTCCAATTACATCGGAATCACCTTGACTCCTTTACATTTCCATAATCTAACTAATCCTCATTTTAGATCTTGATATTGTTTTCGTATTCTTTCTCCTGCACTCTTGTGCCATTTCTGGATTATGCTCATACCACTTCTCATTGTGGTCCAATTCATAAAGTTTGCATATATTCCAGTGTAGTACTTGGGCGACTTTTTCGTGTCTCCATCTTTTATATTGATGTTGTGCTAGCATAGGGCATTCAGATACAATATGTACTAAGGTTTCTTCCCTTTCATTACACAATCGGCATATCGGTAATTCTGCAGTTTTGTCAACGTAATGGTTGATTGACCTAGTGCGAGCGGCTTGTTCCTGGGCTGCTATTAAGGTGCTCTCAGTAGATCTTTTGAGATCACCCCTGACCAACCAATTCTAGCTGTCAGTCTCTCTAGATGCAGTATTCTTAAAGAATACACTGTGTAGTTTCTTTCCAAATCATTTAACCTTCTCTTTGATTGTTTTAATTATTATGTACTCACTAAGAGTTCTCACACAGGTCATCAGTGATTGCTCACCGACAACCGGTGGTATTCCCTGGAGTCTGAGTGACAACAAGTCTCCCCAGATTTCCAGTATTCTCCACCTCTTTTCGATAGCCACCGCAAATAAACTTGCAGTATCGCAACAGCCGTTTACCATTGATTTCTCGCTGGTAAGGACCATTGGTCTTCTCTGGGATTTGGATGGCAATAAGCCTCCCTAAGGTCCCAGCAGTCTCTGCACTTCCAGTGGAGGCCTGGTTTTTCGGTCTTCATATCCTCCTTGACCCTATGCAAATATTTTGTGTAGTGTCAGCCTAGGCTGGTATCATTTTATAGGGGGCTGAGGGTTGGGGGCGGGTCGCTAATGGTGTTTCTTGCTATTTCTGTTCATTGGTTCATTTTGTGTCAGTTGAGACCGGTGTAATTTATTGGGGGGGGGGGGCTTATAAAGTGATGTTTTTTGCATTTTCTGTTCCTTTGTTTGTGATGTGTTCTTTCTGTGGTTTTGTTTTCTTCCTGAAGTAGATTCTATGTGACTCTTCGTAGCTTATGCGGGTTGGTTTCCGCATTCAATGATTTTTCTTAAGATTGTAGCTGTTTTGATCATTGCCGTCTATTGTATAGTTCCAATGATCCTTTGATTCCAATTTCTCCCAGTCTTTTTTCCAGGTTTCTTGGGATTGTTCTTAGTGCTCCTACGATTATTGGTATCATACTGACTTTCTTCATGTGTCATATTCTTTTCGGTTCTTTGGCTAGTTCCGTGTATTTACTTCGTTTTTCCGTTTCACTGTGTTGTCTGCTGGAACGGCAAAGTCTACGATTTTGCAAGATTTTTCCTTCTTGTTGGTTATTATAACATCCAGTCTCCTTGCTTGTATGAGTTTGTCTGTTTGTATATACATATCCCAGATGATTTTGTTTTATTATTATTATTATTATTATTATTATTATTATTATTATTTGTACTCACTAGGAGTTATCACACAAGTTATGGTCAGTGATTGCTCACTGACAACAACCAGTGGTGTTCCCTGGAGTCTGAGTGACAGCAAGCCTCTCCAGAGTTCCAGTATTCTCCACCTCTTTTCGATTACCCCCACAAATGACATTGCCGTATCGCAATAGTCGCCTACCATTTATTTCTCGCTGATCTCCTCTGGAATTTGGGTGGCAATAACCTTCTCCAAGTTCCCAGCAATCTCTGCACTCTTCCAGTGGAGGTCTCGTGAGTTCTGTTCCTCCTCCGTCTTCTCACCCTCCTTGACCCTTCACAACTTTTTTTGTGTGATATCAGCTGAGGCTGGTGCTATCAATGCCTTCTTATTTTTGTGTTGGGGACAAATTTGTTGCTGTGTCTGTTCCTTGGGTTCATGTGGTGGTGTTCTTCTTGTGGTTTTGTTTTCTTCCTATTGTAACTTCCATGTTCGTAGCTTATGCGAATTGATTTCCGCATTCGAGGATTTTCTATAAGATTGCAGCTGTTTTCATCATTGCAGTCCTTTGTATGGTTTTAGTCTTCCCTCTGATTTCAATTTCCCCCAGTCTTTTTTCCAGGTTTTTATGAATTGTTCCTAGTGCTCCTATGATTATTGGTATTATATTGATTTTCTTCATGCTCCTTATCCTTTTCAATTCTCTGTCAAGTTTTGTGTATTTGCTTCGCTTTTCAGTTTCCTTGATCTTCAGTCTGTGGTCTGCTGGAACGGCAAAATCTACGATTTGGCAGAATTTTTCCTTCTTGTTGACTATTATGGCATCCGGTCTCCTTGCTTGTATGAGTTTATCTGTTTGCACCTTCATGTCCAAGAAGGTTTTCTTATTTTCGTCTTCCAGTACTGTCTCTGATTTATGTTTATACCATTTGTCCACGGGTTGGAAATGCAGTCGTTTGCATAGTTCCCAGTGTATTGCTTTCTCCACACAGTCGTGGCTGTTCTTGTATTCTTTTTGGGCTAGTTTGCTGCATTAACTTATTATGTGATTTACTGTTTCGTCTCTTTGTCCATACAATCTGCATTTACTGTTTTCCTGGGTTTTATCTATTTTAGCTTTAATGTAGTCAGTCCTAATCGTATTGTTCTATGGAGCTGTCGGTAAAGATTCCGTTTCTCTGTTCAGGTGTCCTTTTCTTATCCATGCCCAGAAATGTTGGTTGGTTTCTTCTCTGGTATTTCTTATAAAACGTTCGTGTAGTTGTTTTTCTTCCCACTTTTCTTTTCTTGTCTTTTTAGTTTCTGGTTTCGGTGCTTATCGGGTTGTTTATTTGGGACGGTGTCTCTTGCTGCGGTGATCAGCATTTCTGTGTTCTGGGTTATGTATTTCTTCAGCACTTTTTTGTGTCTTCCACACAATCTTCTATACTTACCAGTCTTCTTCTCCCTTCGTTTCTTTTCACATAGAGTCTGTCCGTATCGTTCTTTGGGTGTAGTGCGTTGTGCATGGGCATTCATTTCTAGTCCTCCAGTCAAGGTGTTTGAGTTCTTTTTTAGTCCAGCCTATGAATGGCCCAGAGTATCTTATTAGTGATATTGCCCAGGTGTTTATTCCTTTTACTAGGTTTCTGCTATATAATTTCCATTTCTAAGAGTTTTCTTGTTCTTCTCCGGTATAATTTCCAATCATTATTATTATTATTATTATTATTATTATTATTATTATTATTATTATTATTATTATTATTATTATTATTATTATTATTATATTAACACACTAGTCATTATCAGTAATCGTTCACTCCAGAGAACAGATAATCTCAAGTCTCTCTAGATTTCCAACATTCTACGTTTCTTTCGATAGCCGTTGTAGATCACATTCTCGTAAAAGCTGTTTACCATTAATTGTTGGCTGATAACGACCGTTGGCTTGCGCTTGAATTCAATAAACTTCCTCAAGATGTCAGTACTTTTCGTTCCATTCTAGTGTAGATCTGAAAGTGCTCTCTTTTCTCGGTTTTTCATCCTCCTTTACCCTTCATGACCATTTTGTGATAGACCCTAGCAGTTTCAGTCCCATTGGATTCGTGCAATCATTATTCTATAATTTTGCGGTTGTGTTTACGCAGCATTATACTATTTCAACTTTCTTCTGGTTTTATCTGGTTTTCTCAATATTTCGGCTCTTTTCATCAGCGCCGTATTTTTATGGTGTCAATCCTCGTTGGGATTCCAATTTATTTTGGGAACTGTTACTAGTTCTCCTACAATTATTAATATTACTGTAGTCGCCTTCATATTTAATACTACTTTCGGCTATCTAGCAAGTTCCATGTATTTGCTTAGTTTTCTGACTCCTTGATCTTAACCCTGTGAATGATGGGACAGCTACATCTACTATTTGGCAGGGTTTTTCCTTCTTGTTGACAATTATAACATCCGGTCTTCTTGTTTGAATGAGTTGTCCGTTTGAATTTCCATGCCCCATGAGAGGTCATGCCTTTTATTTTCCAATACTGTCTCCATTTGTCATTGCGTTCAAAATGCAGTGGTTTGCACAGTCCCAATGGAGTACCTTTCCGACGCAGTTATGTCTGTTTAAATATTCCTTTTGAGATACTTAGCTGCATTTACTTATGATGTGATTTACCGTTTTGTCTACATTAACTATTTTCCTACGGATTTTATATAGTTTGTTCTGACCGCGTTGTTTTGTACAGCTGTCAGCAACGACTCCGTTTCTCTGTTCAAGTCTACTGTCCATAGCAATGTTCATATGTTTCTTTAATCAGTCTTACAAATCGTCCATGTAGCTGCTTCTTTTCCTATTTGGCTTTCCTCTCATCTCTCTGTTGTTCACTTTCGTGGTGCATTTAACGGCGATATTTTGTCTATATTTTGTGTTTTATACATTTCTATTTCTATCGGATCGTCCACGCAGTCTTCAATACTTACGAGTATTTTTCCACCTTTATTCCTTTATATATAAAGTCGGTCAGCATCATGCTTCGGTTGCAGGGCGTTGTATATGGACATTAGGTTTTCTGGTTCTTTTATCCATCTACATTAGTATCTTCTTTTTACCCGTTTATGAAGAGACAATATTATTTGTACTCACTAGGAGTTCTCACACAGATCATCGTCAGTGATTGCTCACCGACAACAACCAGTGGTATTTCCTGGAGTCTGAGTGACAACAAGTCTCCCCAGACTTCTAGTGTTCTTCACCTCTTTTTGATAACGATGCGGTATCGCAACAGTCTCTTACCATTGATTTCTCGCTGGTAAGGACAATGGGTCTTCTCTGGGATTTGGGTGGCAACAAGCCTCCCCAAGGTCCCAGCAGTCTCTGCACTTTTCCAGTGGAGGTTTGGTTTGTGCTGTCCCTCCTCGGTCTTCTCATCCTCCTCGACCCTCTACAAATATGTTGTCCAAAAGACGTCTTCAATTATTATTATTATTATTATTATTATTATTATTATTATTATTATTATTATTATTATTATTATTGTTAGAAAGCTTTACTAATTATTGAACACTCTTTAAATCAATACCGGCATATCCCCCCAATAAACATTGCATTTGAAAATTCTGATGATGAAGTATATCTTTGAAAATTAAATTTGAAAAAAAAAAGAAGTTAATAAAACTAAAATGCATTGTATGGCGTTCTAATTGCTCATTATTATTTTTAATAATTAATATTACCATATAAACAATGCTTTCTAAAACAAGGACAACATTTCTTATTATATATATATATATATATATATATATATATATATATATATATATATATATATATATGAAACGAAAAATACGTCCTATAAAGTTAAGAGCGACTAATAATGCACTTTTCTGCCTCTTAATAACTTAGGTAGTGAAAGAATCGAAATAGTAGTAAGCAAATAAATAACGAACGCTACAATCATCAATAAAAAGAATTACATAAAAATACATGAAATATTTAGGTGATAAAAATCGAACATGTTTCCAGCCACGACGTCATAGCCTGGGGGTAAAACGCCGCACCAGTAACATCAACATCGAAGGTTCGATCTTTGTATAAGTTAGCCATGCTGGTGACGGCTGTGAGCCAGAACACTTGTCCATGGATTACTTTTATGTACGTATAAAATTTATATATATATATATATATATATATGTGTGTGTGTGTGTTATAATGAAATAATTCCAGGAGGAGATCCGGGTATTAGAGCTCAATGTGATAAACAGAGCAAGAATAAAATGAAGTATAATAACACGAAATTACATAATCATCGATGCAATCATTTATTTCAACCTTTTGGTTTTTCAAGCATCCGATCCAGACTATTACATTTTTGAAACTGAAAGAAAAGAGTTAAATTCACACTCGACAATTGCATCGATGATTATGTAATTTCGTGTTATTATACATTTTATATATATATATATATATATATATATATATATATATATAGTCTCGGAAGTTTCTCAACCATTAAAACTATATAAAAAATTAAAAAAATATATATATATAAAAAAAAAAACTTATAGTCTCAAGTCTTCCAGTGGAAAATCACTCATGTAAGTCAATTTATTTTTACAGTTATTATATTAGTTAGTTTCTAACACTATTTTAAGGGATCATCAGTTGTTTACCATGAAAAACTGTTTCGGGAATTTAACATAATAATTAATATACATATATATTAGTATCGGGACCGGCGACACAGTTATAAAAGTGTGTGGGGGGGGGGGGCTCTCCTAAAAAGTGGGGGGCCCGGTTAAACACATGCATATATAACTTCATTATTGATGACCGTAAAGTGGGGGGGGGGGGCCAAGTCAAAAAGTGTGGGGGGGCTGTAGCCCCCACCTGCCCTCCCCCCCCCCCGGTGCCGCCGTCCATAACAATATACATATGGAAAGTGAGTTACACAGAAACATTTCTGCTTTATTTACGAAGGAATTCGTCAGGCTAAATCTATTTTATGGAAATTAGTTTTTCATTTATTTTTTTATATTTTGGTGATGTTCTTTGGAGATTTAATTTAGTCGTGTTTTTTTTTGTTTTTTTCGTAAATATTTGATATCTTTCCCAACAATTTATAATCAATGCTTAACAATTTAAGAATTAAGTCAGAGAGCGTGAGTGTACACTACAGTAACTTCGTTAATTATCTGATCCATAAAAAGGAATAGACTTATATTAAAAACAGTTTGTTGTTTTAAACATCAATGAAAAAGCTGTCGAAACTAGAATTAACCTTCCATACGTTGCGTCTATTCTATTATTCTATTTAAACCTATGATCTTCTCAAAATTTCCAGAATATCGTAGAATTTTGATATTTGTGAATCCATTTCTTCTCATATTTTCTTATGATTTAATACTTTTTCCTGTTTGAAGACAGAAAAAAGCTCAAAGACGAAGCTTTAGCTGTTCTTGCTGCCTTGCTTAACCGGCATGCGCCATCATCAAAGGTCGGCTGCCAAAAATGCTTTCAGCAATTAACCACATTTTTCACGTATTTCATCTTGGCGATCATTTTTTATTAATTTTCATCTCACAGCAAATTATCTTTTGGGCATAGGAAAAATATCATACTCAGTATTAGAGGCGATACGTAGCGTTTGGGGGGTTTTGCGAGGAAAATTTAAGAAATTCATAGAATTTCAAACTTTTGAATGGGTTTTTTTTTACCAAAATCTTACAAATCTTCGTATAAAATATTGTTTCAAATAGACGTTTTTAAAACGTATCGCTTTTCTACATGTACTCTCTCTCACACACACACACACGCACACACGCACACACACACGCACACACGCACACACGCACACACACGGCATTGCTTTCCAGTACTGTTTAAGTGTTTTGATTTTATTGTTGTTTTTCTACAACGGTTAAATTAAGCATTATTGGTTATAGTATAATATATTATAAAAATATAAATAGACTAATAATCAGTAAAAAAAAAAATAAGTTCCACAGCAATTACGGATATTATGAAGAGAAAAAATGACATTTAAATGATTAGATTGATTAAACAGAGAGTTCCTGTGATTTTAATAGCCTTTTGACTTCTAGAAGACATTTAGTTAAACATTATGATTAAATATACAACCATAAATTCTTTAAGCATGTCATTTACGAAGCAATTGAAAAATTTAAAAAATTCTACCGATACAATATATAGAGAGAAACGTAATACGCTGTACTAAATGGAAACCGCTATTCCACAACTAAAAATGCAAACATTATTAAGTAACACGTAGTGTTTTGGCTTGGTAATACTTTTTTATTTTTTTTCAATTTTCCGAATAGTCCATTTGGTATTTCGGTCAAATTGATGTATGTAAGTTCCGTGGGTTTCTTGTTCAGTTAAAGCGGTTAAAAAAACTCAAAGTAATAATTTTGACAAACGCGTACTCGCGTTAATCTCGTCGTGAATTATAATTCCATCAGCCAACAAGTTTTTATTCCAAAACAAACAAATTCCTTCTTAGTCTGTAGCAAAAGTATGCATATTAAAAACTCTCATATCGGATATATATATATATATATATAATATTAATTTTAAATGAATAATATTTAATTATTTTTACCTACATACGCTAGCGTTTCAAGCTTTCGCTCTCATCGATGCAGAGATGATAATTTCAGCCCGTCGTACGGTTCGAACGATTAGGTCACGGGACATTACCACATTCAAGAAAAGAATGTAAGTTCTATTTATGCGAATATATATATATATATATATATATATATATATATATATATATATATATATATATATATATATATTAGCGAATGCCAGATATCAATCTATGTATCTCGTGTGTGTGGATAAATACACAATATGTCATAAAATTAAATGTCATGGAGACAAAATTTAGTGAAAGACCAAATGGAAAAACAAATCAAACATAGGAAAATAGAAAAAAAACAAGATATACAGGGTGATTCATAAGTCACTTCACTTAGCTATTTAAAATGATTACCATATGAAGCACAAACATACTATGAACTTTTGATAATTGTTATCTTACTCTCTAATTACTGCTATTTGTTATTTTAAATTTGTTCGTTTATATATTTGTTTCTATATATATTTATTTCATAATCAGTCGAATATGCTACAAAGAGTCGCAAGTTCCTTGCAAAAAAGAATGGAGTTATGCATGCAGAACGAAGGTGGAAATTTTTAAAATTTGCCGTAATTTTAAACTCCCATAAATGAATTTGTTGAATAAACTTTCTGTTTTGTATTACCGTATTTTTTAACTTTAGAATTTCAAAAATAAATAGCTAAGTGACTTATGAATCACCCTGTATATATATATATATATATATATATATATATATATATATATATATATATATATATATATATATATAGAGAGAGAGAGAGAGAGAGAGAGAGAGAGAGAGAGAGAGAGAGAGATTATAAACCAGTCTGTTTTCAGGCTATTATTTTACTACACATATAATAACATTTCAATTACAATCTTCACGTCCAAATAATATTTTAATAAATGTTGATGGATACAAAATTTTAAAAATAACTAATAAAATCGGATTCATTTTAATAAATTGTCTCTTAGCAAGATCTTCAATCTTAACGTTACTCTTCTGGTGGATATTTGATGAAAAAAAGATTTTATTAGAAGTCAAACTATTGAAAATTAATCTGCATCTATTTGATCCTTTTAATTAATATTTTTAAGTTCGCCTAAACAAATTATTCCTTTTTTTCTTTCACATCCAATCATGCATTTTTATTCATATACATGATAAGTAATACCGTTCTCTCAATACGTTTGTTTCTCCCATTTAAAATGGTGCACTATTTCTTCTGTTTTCATTAAAAGATTAATGGCTTATTGTTTTTAATAAAATATAGACCCTAACACATATTGCTTATTTCTAATTACATATCTCTATTTTTATGGATTAAATTCACTAACTTTTCATTGGGAGATATATATATATATATATATATATATATATATATATATATATATATATATATATATATATATATATATATATATATATATAAAGCTTCATAAAAAGGAGGAGTAGATATTTTTATAGAAAAGTTCGCTAATTTCTTATTAAATACTTTACACATGTTTTGTGTTTATTTATGATAGGATATACATATTTAATTAAATTTTTACAAAATACACTGAACAAAAATTAAGGAACTGGTTTCAGGACAGATATTCAGCACGGAGTATGGAGGAGGGTCCTGGACCTCTCATTATTTAAGTTTAAATATATTTGCTAATTACAAACAAGTAAAGGTAAATCAACTAAAACATGAAATCGCAATAGTTCAGTTTAACTTTAAATGATATAATAACATTTAGGACAATAATTCAAACAAAGCTCTTAGTCACAATTATATATGCATCAGATAAAACCTATCCTTTTGCACATGCATCAGGTCAACCAAGTGTAAACTGAGATTTGTTGATGAAAATATTAAATCAATTAATTTTTCATTTAAATTGCACAATTGTTGATTTTCAAAATATTTCACTTAAATGCATTCTCATGCGTGCTTCAAAGATGTTGTCAATTTTCTTACTTAGAAAGCGCCATATCTGTAAAACTAATTTGTCATATTTCTATGAAGTGTCTCAGATCAGATTTTAAAAAACAGACGTATCGAATATTTGATAGCAATCCGTCGTCTTAAGATCTGTTAATTACGGTTGTTGTTTCATTTTCTCATATTTGAATTAGTAAACATTATCATAATTCATATTTTTAACACAAGTGACATTTTATGATAGCCCAAATATCTTACATCAAGATGCAAAACACCGTCGTCAGATTTCATTATGGGTTGGTACTTTCTAAACTGAGTGTCAAACATAGTCTTCGTTAAAGTTTATGAAAATATTTTATTTCATTTTATTTTAATATTCTTTTTATTTTATATTTGCAAAAGCTATTAAAACAGCTTATCTTTAAATCTTACACACAGATATTGAACGGAAAGGCAATCATTTCAAAAAGTTTCTGGAAAACTTTCTACTTTTACTTATAACGATTGTATATATTCAATGTGGAATGAATTTTCCCAGTTTGTTGTTGACACACTATACTAACACTTATTTCCTATCTTTATTGTTGATCAAATTGTTATCATGTATATTTGTTGATATGATCTCCTTTATGCAACCGATGAGATATAGTTTATGAGTCAAGCTTATCTGCAAAACAAAATAAAGTTGATATTCTTTGTCTAAAGTATCCGATCACAATGAAAAATTGCAATTCTATCGATGCAAAATTTATTGGACACAAGGAAATTTAAAAGTTTGTTTTTTTAAGAAAATAATCATTTCTATTGTATCTATAAACCCAAAACTTGATTTAGATAGTATAAATACTTAAGATGTTCCGTAGATATAAGAAAATATAAAAAATGTGCGTCTATAGATAAATGTATTGGTAAATTCAACATATAAGTAACACGCAAATGTTTTGGGAGCAAATCATTGCAGCATCAAATATTTATAACGTGTTCCTTGCCGATTTGTTGTATAAAATAGTTCCACTCACCTTCTTACAATGTAGACTGAACTGAGATATTGTTTAAGAATGGGCTCAATTATTTGTGTGTCTCTTGCGTTCATCTTATTCCTTTAAAATTTTGAACCGCAAACAACGTTTCGGATCGTATTGCATTTTAGATTATTATAAAAATTGTCGTCTGCTGGTGTTATGGAACTCACATTTTAATTCAATAAAATAATAAACAATTGACTCACACGTATAATTAAACCAATTGACACATATGATAGGTATTTGGAAGATCTATATTATTAATATAGTGACCCTTTTTTAATAAAAGCCAACAATCATTGATTTTGTTATTTTTTTTACTTCAGTAGGTTCAATTTTTGACATAGTAGTTTAAATTGCTCCTCATAAGGTTGCTTTGCTTTCATATTGTTTCCCCACTTCATATGATTTCATCTTCACAATGAACCATCGATTTTATTGGATTTAGATGGGTATTTCGTGGTGGTCATTCCAATACCTTCTTCCTGTACATTAATAAAATGAACTTGAATGCATAAGAGGGGGGAATTGTTGCACAAAAGTACACACTTTACTTGAAAGTGCCAAACTGACACTTTTACCATTCAAAGAATGCCTTTGTCCATGAAATCGCAATAGTTCAGTTTAACTTTAAATGATATAATAACATTTAAGACAATAGTTCAAACAAAGCGCTTAGTCACATTTATATATGCATCAGATAAAACCTATCCTTTTGCACATGCATCAGGTCAACCAAGTGTCAACTGAGATTCGTTGATGAAAATATTAAATAAATGCATTTTTCATTTAAATTGCACGATTGTTGATTTTCAAAATATTTCACTTAAATGCATTCCCATGCAAAGATGTTGTCAATTTCCTTACTTAAAAAGCGCTAATCTGCACATAACATCGCCAGGAATACACTTATCTTAACGTCCTTTAGAACTTGACGTCTCTTTCTGCTCATATCGTGATTTGACCCCTCGAGATTAATACCATCAAAATGAGGAGGAAGAAAAAAAGAAAAAAACTATAAGATAGTCTCGCCTGACAAAGTTGTTCTACAACGAAAGCTTGCAAAAAAAATAATAAATAAATGGATTTTTCATTTAAATTGTACGATTGTTGATTTTCAAAATATGTCACTTAATATATATATATATATATATATATATATATATATATATATATATATATATATATATATATATATATATATACTGGAAATATTTGTATTCATCAGTTTTGTAAAGGTTTAAATTAATAGTATTTCAATCAGACAGTCAAAAATCACCGATATCTGAAATAATAGCTATTAAATATGACAGAAAGTTTTGTTATGGATTTTTAATTTGACAAAGATTGGTTCGGAACTGTTTGAGTTTTAAGTTTATGTTGTTTTCATAACTTCAGACATGTTGTAGTATTCAGTATGTTGTAGTATTCAGACATGTTGTAGTGAAGTTTATGTTGTTTTCATAACTTCAGACATGTTGTAGTATTGTCCGTGTTCACTACTAGTTTTAGGTTTTTAATCATAACAGGAATATTATTTTACTTTTGTTTAAAATTCCATGTGTCCAATACATTTTCGTATCGCTGTAAATTGATAGGGAAATATGTAAGTAATAATTAGCAAACATTCAAGATACACCAAAGAAAGAGTAAGTCACGTGTCTTAAACTTTCGAATTGTGCTTTTTAGAGCAATATTGCAATGATAACTTTTTTACATTATACCAAAACTATACAAAACTAAGACAAAATTAGTCTTCTAATGCAAGGTCGAATCCAGGAGGAGACCAAGGGAGCACTCCCTCGGTAACCGTCATACCATTTTGACATTAATCACTTTTTAGCAGTGGAATAAAATCAAACTGCTATTTTTTATACCAATGAGTTATCACTTATCAAGGCCAAAAGCCGCTCTAAGATAAGGGTTAATGAAGTGGATGGATTATCAGTTGAATCATGAAGAATATTATGAGAGGATTGAAAATAATGAATGGAATTAATTAAATTGGATTACTTACGTGTTGACATTGGATTTGAAGTCTGTTTTTAGTCTGCAGAGAAGCAGTTCCGTGCCAACATATTCATATGTGAAGTTCTTGGAAAGAAACCTTGTTCATGGAAATTTTGCCTGACACTAGACAGACAAAGAAAGGGGTGAAAACTTTTTTCACTGGTGGTAGAAGACGAGTTGTTCTTGTGAATGTCTTAGAAGGATGAACCAGAGATTGGAGCTCAGTCGAGCATCATCCAATAGAGTAGAGAAAGACTAACGACGTTTCTTCTGTGAGAACGGGGCTGTAGAGAACGTTGGAGATGTTCCCCACTAAATTGCTAAGACTAATTCCCGAGAAACAGAGAGGATGCCGGAAAGCGACAAGAGGAACAAATGGCTATACATCAACAAAAAGTTAGTAAACCCCAAGCAAAAGAACATACTCATGTTATAGATCGACTACAAGTAAGAATACGGAATAATCACCAAACATTGATGATTTAATGCGTAAAGATACAATACCGGACAAAATTGTCAACTTTATGGAGAAATAAAGACTGGAACTGTCAGTTGGAGGACAACACCTGACAGAAATAAGAATACAGAGAGGCATTTTCCAGGGAGACTCCCTATTTCCAGTATTTGTTGTCAGAACTATGATAACACTCACTAACATACTCAGACGTAATGGAGGATACAAATCTGCAGATACAAAGTAAAAATTAAACCATCTCATGTATGTAGATGATATGAAACTATTGGACAAAAATACTGGTCTAGAAGCATTAGCGAATACAACTAGGGCCAATAATCATGATATAGAATAGAAATCTAAAGATAAGACTAGAAACAACCGAAACACATAGAACTGCCCAATCGGGAGGTGATGGCATCACTTGGTGAACATGAAAACTATAAATAGCTGGGCATTCTGGAAGCGGAAACGATCAAATCAGCAGAGGTGGAAGAGATGATTAAAAGAGAATACGTGTGAAGAAGACAGTTCATTGAAACCAAATTATATAGTAGAAACCTAATAAAAAAATGATTAGACGTTGATATTATTTTTTATGTCTAAACAGTCAAGGCAGATAGTCTAAAGTGTGTTTGCATAGATTTTCTGCTGGAAATCTGAGGGGCGAAGCTTTATGGAGACTATCACTCTGAAAAGAACAGCACACCCCAATATGCTTCCCTGGCGGACTAACACCTGGATTCGTGCTTACAATGGCATCATTTGTTGCCATGAGTTTAAAACATTTCCTCACAACTTATCCACTGCATAATTTTCTTGCATGTACTCGTTTGCATTGAACGAAACAAAACTAAAACTGCATTGATCTGTTAGTAAAACCGATGTTTCTATGTTTACATGGCGTGTATGAAGCCCCTTTTTTTTAAATAATTATTACAAAGGCAATTGGTAAAGAAATCTTAATCAGACGTGCTCTATTGTACTCAGTCTTTTTCAAATTGTTCAATTGCATTGCATTTTTGTGTTTCGCGCATCCTCTTAATTGAGGAGGCATCATTTTGAATGAACCCCTAAGAAATAGATAAGAGATGACATAATGTGTATCATGGTTTGATGAGAGGAAACCGGATACACAGACTGAACGAAACTACAAAATAAAGGGATCAAATAGATTTGAGGTACCCCAGAATTTGTAAAAAACTAAAAGGACAAATTTTATCTTAACACTAAATTTTTAATTTTGACTTCCGGTTATCTTGCTTATGATAAATTAAAGAATGTTATAGCTAAAAATCCAATATTTAAATAAATATTTTTTTTAAAACAATTCAATTAATAATTTTTAATAATTTCTAAAAACATTAAATTTTAATTTAATCTCATGATACCCGTCATGTGATCTAATTAAATAATAAAAAGAACAAAAGTAGAAGTTTCGTTTGTTCGTATCTTTTGCTTAAATAAAATGTTTTGTAAATAAAACTGTGTATTTTTTTATAAATCTCCCAAGTTTACAAAATTAAACGTTTTGTAACTAAAACTGTTTTTTATTAAAACTGTGCGTATAACTAAACGTGCTTGTAAATAAAACTGTATTTTTTAGGTTATTAGTAAAACATTTTGTAAATAAAACCCTTTTTTTAATAAAGAACCTGCGATTGTAAAGTTACTAGTGTGCGTATACGCCGTATTGTTTTGTTCATAATTTAACCGGAAGTAAAAAAGTGGTGTTAAGGTAAATGTGTAATTTTGGTTGTTTCCCATTTTAGGGTACCTCAAGTCCATTTGATTCTAACCAAAGAATGAAAGAGATCCACCCCGACGTCCGTGTATTCGTGCATAGCGCAATAAATTTATGGAAACAGAGACAGTGTTAGAAAAAGCGAGGTGACGGTGGTTAAGTGGATAACGATACGGACTGAAGACCTGGGTGTCCAAGTTCGAATCCAGTCGGTTCCACAGTACCACTTTCACTTTCACTTTCACTTCACTTGTTGACAACCTTCTCGTGGTCCTTCCCGTAAGTACCCGATGTCTTTCCAGAAAGATTTCTAACTAGAAAAACATCGGGGAAACTAATGCCAACACTAGTAATCACCTGATTCACACGAAAGGATAAAAAGCGACCAATATCATCTGTAAGAGAAACTTTTTCCCCTATTTCCATAAATTCCTTGTTCCATGCACGAATTCACGGACGTGATGGTGGATCTTTTCCATAATTTGTCCTGTAGTTTCATTGAATGTGCGTAACCGATTTTGTTCTCAATAAACCCCGATACACATTGTGGCTTCTCTTGAGGAGTAGCCATTTCTTCGAGGATCATTCAAAGTGACGCCTCTTTAATCAAAACCATTGAGCACAATAGAACAAGTCTGTTTTTGTAATAATTCTTTTAAATTGTAAAGAGACTTTATGGATGCCCTGTACATTCACTAACATAAATATGCTAAGACATTTTGTTTTTTAGAAACAGTAGAACAGGTAAGTTCAGAATAAATAAGCACAACACGTACAGTTCTTTTTTCACTGGAAGCAAAAAAAATCACCAAATAAAATTTAAATTATTTGTAAACACTTTTATGTATATATTTTTTTAAACAAACGTTACCATAACAACAACATCTTTATTGATATCAATATTTAAGCAGAAATGGGTATAGTTAACATATAAAGTTATCTTGTCGGAATTTCAAAGTCAGACCCAAATAGCATTTAAGCTGTTTATATAATAACTTATCAGCTAAAATGTATTTTTTTATACTTCGTCTGCCCCAGACGACTGCTAATATGAACTTTTTTAAAATCATCACCTAAAAAAATTAGCAAGAATTAAAAATCATTTTAAAGTGAAGAATATAATAGAAGTTGTCTACTTGAAGTTTAAAAATGTGCAAATTGAACATTTTTAGACTTCAGGTAGACAACTCCTATAATATTCATAAATTAAAAATAAAATTACTAAAATGCAAATTAAAAACTTAAGTGACTGCACTGCTTTCCGAGCAGCGTAACATAAAATCGTAGCAGTGTAAGAATAGATTCTAAAATTCCGGCTCAATTACAATTTCGCGACTCCGTAAAAAAGACGGTTGTTGGGAGAAGAGGAGGGGGAGGGTTAAATAACAAATCATGATTCATTCATATTTTCATTTTTAGTTATTCAAATGTTTTTTTGTTTTTTTCAAATTAATTGATGTTTTTTTGTCTTAGGAAAATGCAATATGAAATGGATGAAGTAATTAACAATTTGAATTTGAATCAATCTCAGAAAATAATTGAAAAAGAAAACCACCAGGGTCGTGAGTTCCGTGGAATTCATACATAGAATCGTTTGTCATAGAATCGGTGGGATTCTCGTCATCAATGTTTTGGTCTCGCTTTGTCTCGTTGTAGGTCAATTATTTTGGCGGAACCCACTTGCCAAAAGTATTTGCACGAATCCGTTGCGAGGGTAACGAGAGCCACCTGGCGGATTGTAAAACGTTTGAGTATTACAATCAGGTGAAATGCAGCAAACAGGTGTCCGTGGCTGGGATCATTTGTACAGAAGGTTTGTACCTGATGTATTTGTATTATCTTATCTTATCTTATCTCTATATCTCTCTCTCTCTCTCTCTCTCTCTCTCTCTCTCTCTCTCTCTCTATCTATCTATCTATCTATCTATCTATATTATACGAGATAGGTCACAAGGTAACTGGGAAATTCCATTACATCCGGGAAGGATTATTTTGATATGGTAACCATGACTTTACTTTTCAGGTACACCGCGTGTATAATGACTGAGAACGTTACTTTTATTGGGAACTCTTTTCGTGTCCACACCCTTTGAATTATAACAACAAAGAAGTTATAACCATGAAATATATCGATGAACCTAGACAAAAGAAGCATTAGAAATGTGATTGATCAGTTATGTGAATTAGTGGTTTCCCGTCCTAGACGCAGGTTCGAATCCTCCAATAGACTTATTTCTTTGTTGTTATTCAACTGGTCTAAACCGTTCGACATAATTGCACTTTTTATGCTAATGAGTCACCACTTACCAAGGCCAAAAGTCACTCGAGGGTAAAGGTTAACAGCATTATCAGTTGGATGCTGAACAATACTATGGGAAGATTGAAAACGATGCGTGGAAATGGCATAATGTGATTATTTAAGAGGACGGTTCAAAGAGTATTTGATGACATTGGACTAGAAAACGACTATGTTGTAGTTAGCAGGGTAGCAGTCCCGTGATATTGCGTCCAACAGCTGGGAAGTTCTTGGAAATAAACTCTGTTCATGGAAGTCTTGTTTGGTTTTTAGGTACACAGAGGTAAAAAGGAAAGTTCCTTGCAGTATGAATGTTTTATCGGGGGAGGCGGCAGAGATAGAGCTCAGTCGAGCACCTATTATGAAAAAGATAGAGTAGAGAAAGACTAACACAGTCTCTTCTGTGTGAACGGGGCTATAGGGAAGAGAGATTGTAAATACGCTTTTTGTATTCTGTCAAGGCAAGAAAGCGTGCTGTGGGCGTATTGCTATAACCTTTTCTTTGTTATTTTTCAGAGCGTGCCGAGTCGTAAAGAGTTTGCAGTACAAATAATGTTCTTTATAATAATGTGTTCAATTTAATTTACATTATCTATTTATGAATGTGTGTGTGTGTAAACATGTAATCGCTTAGCTCAATAATTTGAAAAAAATTGTTTGCTTTTTTATTGTAAGAAATAGCACTTCCCTTCATTGTATTTTCTGTGAGTAATTGATCAGCCTAGCGACGAACGACTGGAGTTAGAGAGGGGCGGAGGAAGAACGGAATTGATGGAAGTTGATCTCTCTGACTCGATGGGCAACAGACTGTGTTCGATCTCTATTTGGGTTAGTTTATATAACAGTTTTGAACGCCCACGCTCCCACCTTTAAACGGCCATACTAGGATTTCGCCTTCGTCATAAACAATAAAATCGATGGAAGCCATGCCCTACATTGGTAGGGCGTGGCTTCCATCGATTTTATTGTTTATTTAGCGACGGGGGTATTCTAATCTGCAGATAACCTTTGCATCAAATAAGTAGATATTAATTTCTGACCAACTAGGTGTCCATTTCAATCAACCGGGTTTGTTTTCTTCATGCCAGGTGCGTGTCTGTGTAAAGTATGATTTATTTATTCCTGCCAGGTGTTATTTCCGGTGAACCAGACCCGATAGTCAACATTATGAAAGGATTAAAACTGATGAATTTGATGACTTATGGGGACGGTTTATGACAAGTATTTGTTGACATTGGATTTGAAGACAACCACTTGTAATCTGCAGGGAAGCAGTCCAGTGATAATGCGTTCCACAGATGGAGATTTCTTTGAAAGGAACTCCATCAATCAAAAGAAAGAAAATAATTAACATAACTATTTTAATACAAGTAAAATAAAGACTCTTCGTATTTTTATTAGATTTTATTATAGCACTCAAGATATGTTGGTTTTCTTAGAAAGGGCGGCCCCACTGCGCAGGGCTTATGCTGTATACAAAGGTAACGCCAAGTAAGTTCTACGAGATGCGCATTTAGCAATTCTCACCAAAAGCAATCTTAAATGATATAATCGGAATATAGCATACTTTTCTTCCAGTAAGATTTCTACCATCCACATTGTTACTTTTTGTAGAATATTTTTTATTCTTCCATATTATCATGTTTCTCTATCAATTGTATAAATAACCATTTTAAAAATGGTTAACTCAACATATTTTCTGAGTGTGTTTCTTTTTTGTTGTTGTTTTGCTTTGTTTTTATTTTACTAATGAGTCACCACTTATCGAGACCAAGAGGCACTCTAGGATGCAGAATTAATATGATCGATTAATGATGAAAAATATTGTGAGAGGATTGAAAAAGATTAACGGAATGAACAAAGTTTGGTTAGTTATGAGGGCGGTTTATGAAAAGTTACACTTATAAGCATGATGTCCTTTTCGGGTGTTAGGGTTAGGGTTAGGGTTATGATGTCCTTTTCGGGTGTTAGGGTTAGGGTTAGGGTTATGATGTCATTTTCGGGTGTACAAGTTTAGTTGTTATTATTTTGTTTCTGACAACGTAATATAATATTAAAATAAGAGATCAGATCTGTTTCAATCATCAATAAATTTTATTTATTTAATATATGGAATAATCACGTTGAGACACCGGAGATCATTAGATCACCGAAGTTAAGCGGCGTTTAGCTTGGTTAATACTAGATTTGGAATACCAGGCGGTGTATGTTGGGACACCGTCCTTGTAAAACAAGCTAACGTCATCAAAATGGTATCTGCAGTTGGCGAGTGAGCAGAAACATTGGCCAACAGTGACTACAGAGTAACAGGAGGCAAGTCAGTGACCCTAATCATGGCTCTGTACACCTGGTTGGGAAGTGTTGGAGACCTCACCACCGTACGTTTTCTAAGAGAAACTATGAAATTGTACGTAAACTGGTTGTCTCATACGCGACTTGAATTGACTGATGTATTTAAAAATATGATTACATTTTGCTTAAAATCATTTCACTGCGTCGGGCTTCCACATGTACAGGGGTGAGCGCCTTCTATAATATGAAGATATGCCACTTCCTCCATGTATTATGATATAAATTATGTTTCTCTTTAACTTTTGTTACTTTTTACTTATACTATCTGCGTTCTTTTAACTTTTAAACCGCGTAATTACAATCTTTATCATTTGCTTTCTTCCGTGGTCGCGTCATTCGCAATTCTTCATCTTCATCTGTCATTTCTTTTATTTTTATTTCGCAGAACTTCCTGATTTGGTTCCGGATGCAAAAGCTCTTCAAGAATCCATACGTCTTGAAGACAGGCCTCTCTACTATTTGACTTGTTCAATGGAAGAAAATTGTTTGGCTGACGAAGCCTATGAAATAAAAGAACATTCACAATGTAAATCAGTTTTTCATTTCCCAAAAGTGGCGCCATTTTTAATTTGTATGAATTTGTGACAAGCATTTTTTCTAGCGCTAATATTTATGCTCTATTGTATTTTTCAAGGGGAAACATGTCACTTTTGGAAAAAGGATTATTGTATATGAATGGCAATTTTTAACAATTGTGGAATAAAAAGGCATTCGGGTTATGGATCGTTTCGTAATAAATGAACTCACAAGCTAGGTGTTTCTCAGCCATTATTTCATAGAATATCTCGGGATCACATGATCCAACAGTTATAACACATGACATGAATGAATAAGACAATGCCTTATCACAAAATTCAAAACCACGTTTGAATATGTAATCAGTTGGATTATACGTAGTGATGGTTTAGCATTAAAAAAAATATTTATTTGAAACTATTTTTCATACAAGATAATTATCTTTTTATCAACAATAGCAGAGCAATACTTCGGGTTACGGTCGCTTCAACCAAACTGAACTCTGGCACGTATATAAGTATAGGAAAGATCCCAAACTGATGACAGGGAACCCCCTAGCCTTTACTAACTGCTACGGTTTTTGGTACTTAGAACCATTCGTGGTGATTGGTTTCAAATGTCAATTATGAAGTTATAGTCATGTTCAAGTTCTGTATTCCAATGACAACCTGAATTGTTGACGATATTAACTAATTTTAACTAATGTGTCTTCATTTTATGCTTATAAATTTACTGATTAAATAATTTCAGTATTATTATCTACATAGAATATGTATATATCTTTTTAAAAATTCCACAATAAGTTAAATGTTAATATATATTTGAATCATTTTAAAAGTGAAATAATCGATTCAGTTACCATGTATTTCTTACTACTACGAAAACGGAACTTTAAATGCTGTATCTGTACATAAAAGTATGATCATTATGTGTCATTACTTTTCTCGGCCAATTCCATCTGTTCTTACTATTACTTTTACTATAACACCTCACCGGGACCAGATTCAATAATAAAAATTTTATTTAATTGGTAAATAAAAAAAATGCATTAAATTAATTAATCTCCAAGGGCACGCATTTCAGATTCATGCGAGTAGTATTTTTTGGTGTTCATTTATACATAAATAACACTAAACAATCAAACATTTTGAAAATTTTGCAAAATTCAAAAGGTGCAGGTCAAAAATAGCCGTTAGGACTCCACGAGACTCAAAATCCATCATTTTCCGGTGAAAAAGTGGTTTCATGCGACATTGCAGGTCCTAAAACATCCTCAAAAGCTATGAATGGATATAGATGGTTAAATCTGATATAGTACTTTAATTTAGGATCATTTTCAGGCTGTGAAAGGGGTTTCATGAATGTAAAATAGCCAAAAACTAGTGGCCTGCACCTTCTGAATTTTGCAAAATTTTCAAAATGTTTGATAGTTTAGTGTTATTTATGTATAAATGAACACAAAAAAATACTACTCGCATGAATCTGAAATTTTCACCCATTACGTCCCATCCCTAATAGAATTTTAATTTTAGCATGATACAGAAATGTGACACGAAGTATTTCCCGCTCTTTATTTCTTACCTCAGAATGGAATATTGTTCATGTTACGGAAAAAATCAGAAATGTTATAAATAGATCTACGATTTTTTTGTTATTATATTATTGTTGTAACTTTTGTTCGTTTTGTTTGTCTCTTTGTCTTGTATATATAATTACATTTGTCTATATTAACCGTACACAGCGTGGATAACGGCGTCTCGAAGACTTTTGCGGTTTAGCAGCATTGTATATAATAAAGGGAAAGCAGACTTCATTCCAAATGCCCCAAAAGACGCCTGGGAATGGCATCAATGTCACATGTAAGATCTAGTTTTTTTTTATTTCCAATGTTGTTTAAAAAAGAAAACTTATGCATATATGTATATACCTATTTTGAAAATCCCAATGGATGCTATCCGTTTTATATAATTACAAACTATTTAGTGGCATAAATAAAATAAAATGAAATGTTTTCTTATGCCAAAATGGGTAGAAGTGTATCGTTAAAGATGGTGGAAAGTGTATCGTTAATGATGGGTAGAAGTGTATCGTTAAAGATGGTGGAAAGTGTATCGTTAAAGATGGTGGAACGTGTATCGTTAAAGATGGTGGAAAGTGTATCATTAAAGATGGTGGAAAATGTATCGTTAAAGATGGTGGAAAGTGTATCATTAAAGATGGTGGAAAATGTATCGTTAAAGATGGTGGAAAGTGTATCATTATGATGGTGGAAAGTGTATCGTTAAAGATGGTGGAAAGTGTATCGTTAAAGATGGTGGAAAATGTATCGTTAAAGATAGTGGAAAATGTATCGTTAAAGAAGGTGGAAAGTGTATCGTTAAAGATAGATGGTGGAAAATGTATCGTTAAAGATGGTGGAAAATGTATCGTTAAAGAAGGTGGAAAGTGTATCGTTAAAGATGATGGAAAGTGTATCGTTAAAAATGCGGAAAACAGATTTGCAAACCAAAAGACGCTGGTCTTTGAGATTTGAAAATATGGCGTGTTGAGAGGAAGTATATTTCTTTTGCAGTCAAGTCGGATAATTGATAGCTTTACCAAAGAGCCACGACTTCTTAAATGCCTAGACAAAAATAATTACTTGGTTCACTTTTGTGGATGTGGAGGATTTCGTGCTTGTATCAACTTTGGTGGTCCACAAATGCTGAAAGCTTCCCTAAAAAAACTAGAACCAATGATGTCATCATTTCACCCCTTTTTTCTTTTAACGCATCGCTTGTTTTTGAAAAAGATTTAACGATTTGTATTTTTAGTCTTGTTTTACTTGAATACTGAAAAGTCAGTATTAAATCATAACAATATTTTATTTATGAAGTTATTTACGTGTAAAATTGCTTTATTTTGTTTATTTACGTGGAAAATTGTTTTCATTTTGAAATTCTACTTTTAAAATTAAACAATGAACGAATTATTTTCGTAATCTTTATTTTTTTAAATGTTAACGTAATATTTAAGTAAGAACTAACGCGCTATAAACATTTGTATTTTTAATTGCCTTCTTAGAAGGTTGAAGGCTTGAACTCAGTCCTAGGTCATCCTCTGGGGTATTGGGGAATATTCACTGGCTGAGGGAGAGCCAAGGGGACTGAAGTAATTTTATAGGTAACTAAAAGAATACTCGTCCCAGGACAGGTAAAATAAAATCTCCGAACACAACAGTTTTGTACAACATTTATGCCCCCTTACGAAGATCGAAATCAAGATATAATGATAATAAACATTATGTCTAGAATGCTTATTCCAATTTTGTTATCAAAGTCCATTACATGATTTTGATTTTGGAAAAAAATAACGCTACTGATCAGTTAATTAGTTTAGGAGTGAATCCTGTACATACAAATTATAAACATATGCACCTACCTAACTTTATATAAATAGAGATACATGTTAGATTTTATAGACCAAATATGTATTTTCATATGGCATACGGTTTACAGAAAGTCAATCATCCATTAAAAGTTCAATTTTATCAAACGTTAAAAAGTTCATGCAACCATTTACTTTGTTGTCCTATTCTATAATCTATTTCAACTGACAAGTTTTAAAAGCCTTTGTGGATATATCCGAAACATCAGTAAGTTTCATCGACTCTCCTACGGACTTGGAAGACTGAGAACAGTCTCGGAGCGTTCCTTTGAATAATGGCGATGGAGAGGCGCTTGTAGAGTCAAGTCAACTCACGATGGTGCCAGGAGTGGCGCGACATTGACATACCCAGGTGGTCGAGGAAGTCCCGCATGACAGAATCAATCGCCTCACTCGTCTCTACAGCGATCGGTTGGGATACGATTCTGTCGTATATTAATCGCTTGTAGTCTTCCGCTGATGCTGTCACATGCCTAGTGTATATCGCCTATTACGTTATTGACGAACAATAGTCTCCATTTGGTTGGGAACATGCATTATTTTGTTTTTACTTTGAAATGCTGCTTTAAAATTGAACAATAAAATAATTATTTTAGTAATCTTTATTCATAAAATGTAAACGCCATATTTTAGTAAAAACTAACGTTTTATAAACATTTTTATTACTTTCTTAAAAGGTTGAAGGTCAGTCCTATGTTATTCTCTCGGATATTTAAGAACGTTTATTGCTTGAGGTCTTCTCAATTGAATAGGTAATTAAAATAATACCCGTCCCAAGACGGGTGAAATTAAATCTCCGAAAAGAGCGCCTTTGTACAACTTTCATGTCTCCTTACGAAGATTTAAATCAAGATATAATGATATTAAACCTATTGTCTAGAATCCTTATTGCAATCTTGATCAAAGTCCATTACATGATTTTGATTCTAAGAAAATATCTAAAATTCAAGGGGTTTAAGAAGAAATTGAAATTCAGGGAATCTAGCTTAATTAGTGTCTAATGGCTATGGATGAAATTTAATGAAAATCTGAAATATTTGAATTTTCCAATGGGTGGTTGTGTCCATATTATTCCCCCAGAAAACTCTTTAAAATACTCCAAAGAAACTGAAATTTTGGAAATATTTATTAATTGATTTGTAACACCTATTGCTAAAATTTGACGAAAAATTGGAGCTATCTGAATTTCCATGAAGGGCTTCCAAAACCCTCTTGCCCTTTTTGCCTAAAACTAAATTAAACTGAATATAGCTCACATTTGGGCCTCTTATGCCTATCAGCTGTGTTCCAAAATGTATAATGATTGGTCAATTAGTTTAGGAATTAAACCTGTATATAGAAATACATAAACATATACACCCAGCTAACAATGTAAATAGAGATTTCTACCTGGCTATGACGGCCATAAGGTGTTCTGATCACACACCCCAGAATAAGCTCGACCTTGTGTCACCTGATGCTCTCATGTGATGGCAGGTCATTAAAAACTTGCAACAGTTTTTTGTAGTTATATCAAAACCGTCTATAGCTGTTTGTTTCGAATTCGAATTTGTTGAGATTCGAAGCGAAATTTAAATGACTCGTACCAGCCCCTGAGGATCTTCCTTCATAGCTACACCACTCCCATTACTGTAAAAGGTCATTCATTGCTCTGTTGTGTGCTGGGGGGGGGGGAGGATATGTGCTAATTTTGTTACGTCAAAACATATGGGGGTCCTACTTTAAACCATATTTGTGCTATATGCTGCCTTCTTAAATCAGACGATTATTGGAAAGCACCCACCAACGCGTGTCTCAGTAATGGAATACATAATTATCCTTCAATAATTCTTTCTTAGCCCTGCTTTTCTCATTAATATAAAAAAAAAAGATAAGTGCGGCTATAAGTCATTAACTAGTAGATATAGCACAGCAAAAAAAAGCATCACTAAAGTTCTTACAGCTGCTTATTAGATATACAATTAACGGAATTTGATATTTATGAGATCCATTAATAAATCATCAAGTAGAGAAGTTTATTCGCCCTGAAGTGGCTGTGGTACAATGATAAAACTACGGAATAGTTAACACACAAGAACTAGTAAACCAAAAATAAAAACAATGCATAATTTATATAAAACGCATTAGAATTAAATCCATAACGACCCCGACTAGTTTTAACGCGTAGAAACGATTTTTAAGATATTTTTAATGATAAAAGTACAGAATAGTTAACACTAAAGAACTAGTAAACAAAAAATGGTGGAAGTGTAGCATTCGTTATCGAGAAGACAGATTTTATAGAAAAGGTTATGAAATAAAACACTTTACAAATCGTTTCTACACGAAACTGAAATTTTGGGAATATCTATTAATCGATCTATAACACCTATTGCTAAAATTTCACGAAAACTCGAACCTATTTAGATTTTCATGAACGGCTTCCAAACCCTCTTTTCCCTTTTTACATAAAACTAAATTCAACTGAACGGCGAGTTCGGTAGAAAAATTCAATCTAATGAGTGTTTATATAAATTATGTTTGTTTTTGTTTTGTTTTGTTCTGTTTTGTTTATGTTTTTTTTTTTTTTTGAGAGTTCTCGAGTGTTAACTATAATAATGTACTTTTACCGTGTTTGCTGGCGCCGACTGCTGATTAACTATGCTAGTGTTGGCAACCTTCACGTGGTTCCTCTTGTCAGTACCCGATTCTAAAATAGACTCGGAGAAAGCAATACCGGCAACTGAATGAAGATCATTCATACGGGATAAATTGTTTTGAATGAATGAATCATAAGAATGAAGGTTAGGGTTAGGGTTAGGGTTGAAGTTGAGCTCAAACTGTACTTCATCGTGCATCATATGCTAAAGTTTCAAGTAAACTTTCAGCAGTTCTTATATAATTTTCATGCAGTTATTAAAGTCTAGTATCCCGTGTTGGAAATAAATTGCTCATAATTATCCTTTTCTGCGCTTTAAAAAATATATACAAATTACTATTTCAATTTTGTTTACGTTGAGCCAACATTTTGGTAATCTTGCAGTATAATTAACAGTCGAGATACATACAACAAATAACTTTAACCAAACGCATTCAAATTTAATTTCCTATCGACCTGCATACTTTTAACATTCTGAAACTGTTTTAAAGTTTTTGTTTTTATTTCAAAATTAGATTTTATGCAAAGCTTTTTTTTCGTTACACGAGAAACAAAATGGCTGCCTCTCGCTCTGTTGTTGGGTGGGCTTTATTCCTTTAAAAACTAGTAATAAAAATGACTTACCCTATCACTAACACTAAGTCCGAGTGGCAAGCCTCCCTTAAAACTTACAGTAGTTAATGGTAGAGTAATTCATTTTTTTACTATCTTTCCAGCCTAAAATGATCCGACGCTAAACGACCACCTCCAAAAGATTGACGCCATTTTTTTTATTTTTTTTTTCATGTTTTGATAAGTCAACTTACCGATAACAAATTCAGAGATAATAAATCTGTTGCTGCACTAAAATTTCGTGCTAATGAACTAAATTGTCTTCGTTTAAAGTTTAGTGGGTGAACATATATATATTTATTTTTTACATTCACTTTCTCAAAAAAAAACAATGCGAACAGCAATCTCGATAACAAAATTACTTGTTCTTGCATTTCCAGCGACACCAGTTACTTTAGGATATATTTGATCTCTTAATTTGCAGGCATTACCACAGTATGGAGGTGTTCGCTCATTACGATATCATGGATTTGGAGGGTAATCGAGTTGCCCAGGGTCACAAAGCCAGTTTTTGTTTAGAAGATACACGATGCCCTCATGGTATTACCCCAAAATACAATTGCCTCGGATTTGGGGACCAAGGTAAGAAGAAGAAAATATTTTTTTTTTTTTTAATATATTTTTATATTTATTTATATACCAATTGTGTGCGGCATTTTCTCATCGATGCAGCGAGTTTCAACCCAAAACTTAGACCCTTTTTTGAACAAAAAAAGAAAAATGATAAAACCTTTGGGCCTTAGAATGGAACCCCTTATAAAAGAATCTGAAATCCAACTTTTCTACATTGACATTTCCACTTTGTCTGAAACTAAAGCTTGGATTATCAGACCCCCCAAAAGTGATTCTAACACTAAACAACCTACACAAGACAAATACCCATTCATCTACTTACCAAGGAAAACTACAAGTGATGCTGGAAAAGTATCCTGAATACAAACACGTCTACACTGATGGCTCTAAAGATGCAAACAAAACCGGTTGTGCAGACAAAGTTGGATGCGCTGCTATCTTAAATAACATAACATGTCGTATAGACTACCTGACAAAGCGCCAATTTTCAGTGCAGGACCTGCAGCCATATACCTGGCTCTAAAAAATAATAGAAGATAGTAGAACTGATAAATTCATCATGTTCTCCGACTCCCTATCAGTGCCCACAGCACTGAAGAACAAAAAATGGATAACTCTTTAATCATAAAAATCTTAAACAAGATCATCTCTATCTATGACGAGAAGCAGTGTAAAATTAAATTATGCTGGATACCGAGTCATATCGGCATTCGTGGAAACGAAAACGCGGATAGAGCAGCAAAGGAATCGATGAGCATGATACCTATTAATGCTAGGATTCCATACACTGATCTTCGACCTTCTATAAACAGGTTAATCAAAGAAAAATAGCAAGAATCTTGAGATTAATGCCAAAGTAATAAATTACACAAGATTTAGCCAACTATTGATGAGTGGCCCTTGGGCTACAGAAAGGCAAGAAGAGAAGAGGTTATAGTAGCCAGACTTCGTATAGGACATACATATATTACCCACAAACATTTATTGAAAGGTGAAGAGTCCCCAATGTCAAGAACCTTTTACAGTAAAACATATTAATAGACTGTCAGGATCTACAACAAAACCGAAGGAAATACTACAACTCAGAAAATCTAAAGGACCTGTTTAAAGACACAAATCTGAGCAAAATCTTAGACTTCATTAAAGAAGTTGGATAGTTAAAAAAAAAAATGTATTTCAATTTATCAAATTTTTTTTTAACAATATAAAATAATTGACTTACCTTGGAATTTGATTTGACAACTTTATTCGGCATTAAATAACCCATCGATGATTATTATGCTGTAAAACAAACCAAACCAAATCAAACATTGATGTTGTTTTTTTCCTTTCCCTTTCAAATCTCAATCATGTTCTGCAAAGTCAAGAACAAAAATCAACAATTTTCCTCTACAAAACAATCAAACCAAACACATTGAATAAATATTTGAAGATATAAAGAAACATAAAACCTTCTAACAAAATGACCGAATTTGGCATTAAATAACCGGAAACGGGTTGATATGCCGTACGACAAAACAAACAAACAACGAATATTAATTGGTGATTGAGTACAATAATGGCGACATTTCTTAAATTACAATTATGAAAAATGGGCTTTAATTGGTGTCTTATTCATTCTAACACATAAACAAAAGAAAACTAAAAAATCACTAGTTCATGCCCGCTGCTTCGGCGGTGTTTCTACAGTACCTGGGTATGTCAATTTCCATCTTTACCTAGTTTCTACCGTTTTATAGCTAGCACGAAGAAAGATATGTGTGAAATTTCGTGGGAAAAAATACGCTACTTAGTATTTGCATCAGAGAGTGAGTAACTACGATGAATTTCTATATTCATTTAAATGTATTTACGTATTGTTTTTATTGGCAACCAAAACATGAGAATTATGTTTTTTAGCAAAATTAAGTCTACTTTCGTGTGGATTATAAAAAATAAAAAGGTAATTTAGTTTACTTTTTTATGTTATTATGTTATGCTAATTTATTTAAATCTATAAAACACCTATCCAGTTGTAAAGATATCTTATAGACTTACGTGAGATTCGAACTTGGGTAAATTGTATAGTAATTTATTGTAAACAGAAAAGGAAAACATTGAATTTTGAGTGGTTTGACGATTTGACACCGTAAAAACTACTGCCTTAATAATGTGTACTCTGCCTATTCCTTTTTGTCAACCAATCATGTTTCTATTTTCGTGCGAACAAACTCCAAAAACACCATAACCTTTTAATAGTATATAGATATATATATAGATGAGATTCGTGTCAAGCCTTATATGTGAAAAAAACCCAGACATACCAGGCTTTTACGTATTCTAATGTTATTCCAGTCTTGCTAAAATGGATAACTGATACCAATTATATAAATAGGTTAAATGGAAATCTTGAAATCTTGTTTGACTGTTACCAGGGCGTAATTACATACATGTGTATATTGGAGTTAAGTTGTAAGTAATTAATATAGTAAAATGTTTATAACGAAATTTATTCTTCATTGATAAAACACTGAAAATTGTTGAAAGCAAAGTATTTGCCTTAAATTAATCATACGGCAAATCACGATCCTAACTTCCGGCAAGATGGCTGGCTCGTGCAATTTTAAAATTCCGAAATTCAGGGTTCGCCATAAGTAATTATACAGCAGCTTTTGTCGTTATCACAACAGCAGGGAGTCAGTACTTTCAGCGGGACAGGACACCAGTCCATTATGCTGCGTTTGTGCGAGACTGGCTAGTCGATGGAGTAGCAGGCGTGGACCGCTTTAGTGGCCGTCTCGTTCGCCAGATTTGGGCCCCTTCCGACTATTCTCGGTGGGGCATTCTTAAAAACAAAGTATGTTCGGCAAAAGCTCGTAGCATCGTCAAACTGAAGGAACAAATCCGAGCTGAAATTGCTCAAGTGCCGTTGTAGCTGTGCGCCAAAGTATGCCGCTTAATTTCTGAATGATTAGCAAAGTCCATTGAGTTCCACAGAGAGAATACGGAGTTTTAATATACACCATGTTTTATGTTGTAAAAACACCATGTTTTATGTTGTAAAAACACCATGTTTTATGTTGTAAAAACACCATGTTTTATGTTGTAAAAAACATGATGCATTATGCTATAAAAAACTTAAGTGTTTTACCCTTTGTTAGTTTCTATATTGCAGTTGTATATTTCTTCCATGCTACATTTATTATGTTGAAATAAATTATATAGTTACTGATGGCAGACCCTGTATGTTTATCTGCGAGCCACAAATACCTGGCTCTTTGCTGCTGTTCAGACTGTAACAAGTTTCCGCCACCCCAGCTGACAAAATAACGTTGTAATAACGGTTTTTTTTTGTAATCTCACCACAACGTTATCGCAACGTTACTTCGCCATCTTGCAAGTACGTTACATTTACATTGACAGTCTTCACACCATAACATTTTCTATTAAAAACTCAGGAGATATATGTGGTTACCAAGCGATTGCGATGACACCGCATGTCACTGCACACCGCCACCGTCGTCGAAGATGATGTTGCTTATGATGATGATACTGATAATGACGATGATGATGATGCTACTGATGCTGCTGTTGCTGTTGCTGCTGCTGATGATGATGATGATGATGATGATGCTGTTGCTGCTGCTGATGATGATGATGATGATGCTGTTGATGATGATGATGATGATGATGATGATGATGATGATGATGATGATGATGATGGTGATGATGATGATGATGATGATGATGATGATGATGATGATGATGATGATGATGATGATGATGATGATGATGATGACGACGATGACGACGATGACGATGATGACGATGACGATGATGATGATACTGTTGCTTACGTTACATTTACATTGACAGTCTTTCTTAGACTATTCACACCATAACATATTTTTATTAAAAACTCAGGAAATGGTGAGGGAGATATAGAAAATAAATGAAACAAAATAAAAAAAATAAAATTGCCATCTCTCTAATTATAGAGTAGTATCAGCAAATCTTTTTTTTTAAATTATAAAATGGCGCCAGGTTCTCCACAAAAAAAATTCAATTCCAGGAAGATTCTAAAATGAGTATCCATCGTGTATTGGATTGGCAACTAAGTTTCCGCCGTTTTTGCTTTGTTTTTTTTAATGTTTTTTGTTAAACCTTTTTTAAATAACTAATTAATCAATAATATATTCCCCTCGTTTTTTACAACTTCTTCCCAACGTTCAACAATATTTTCAATACCTCGTTGCAAGTTATATGTAAGAAGCAGCTTTTATGGGAGTTACTTTATTGGCGTGAATTTTCTTTCTCTTTTATTTTAGCAAATAAATATGTGCTGCATTTTTGTGTATGAACTGCTTATTGTCTTCTAAACTGTCAGAACATAAATGTCGGATTTGCCTTTAAAGTGACTCTGATTTCTTTACAACTTACTCTCATATGAATTTTATTATATTTATCATACAGGTCTTTCTGTAAACTGTTCTGACAATTATTATCACGACATTGACTGTCAGTGGATCGACATTACCGGAATGAAATATGGACATTACACCCTTAAAGTAAGTGTTAATGTTTCATTATCTATAACCTTCTGTCTGTTCGGCGATGCAATGTGAAACAAAGCGCTATACCAAGACCAAGCATAACTTTTCCCCGAGTAGAATTTTACGAGGAATCCAATGGTCGTGTTCATTTTGTATTAGGAGTTTTACGATTACATAGAGTTCGCGACGGACATCCAGATATTTTCGGTAAAAGCACTGTAAGCCATAAATAGTCGTATTAGTATCTTTAACTTTTGAAACCGGCCCATTTTGGCATCATGGTTAGAGTGTTTGCTAATGGGCTGGGGGGCCAGGGTTCAATCCTTCGGTCGAGTCACACCAAGTACTCAAAAATTATGCTTGATGCCTCTTTGCTAAACACTCAACATTATAAGGCGAGGATCAAGGGTAAGTGAAGCAATTCATCTCGGTGTAGTAGCCAATGAAAATGGAGCCTTCGGATCTATTTATTTCATACGTTTGAAAAATGAGATCGATCACTCTGCCATCTGTTTATCCTTCTAAAGATGACAGTTAACAACCGGCGTTGTTCGGGATTTATTTTATTTTAATTTTTTTTTTTTTTTGTATGTTTGGACTTTCGGTTATAGTAAAATATATTTTCGGCATTTCGTATTAGTAAACCGAGTTTAATTTTTTGTGGTATTTTAACTAGCCAATATTGGGAATCAAAAACAGTGTGTGTTCGTTTTTACTAATGAGTCACTACTTAGGAAGGTTAAAATCCACTCGAGGATAAGGGTTAGGGTTAGGGTTAAGAATAAGTATTGATCGTCAGTTGAATGATGAAAAATATTTTAAAATGAAATTGATACCATTTTAAGACTTATGAGGACGGTTTATAGCAAGTATTAGTTGATATTGGACTATGTTGTAGTGTCCAGAGAAGCAGTTGCGTAGTAATGTGTTCCACAGATAGGAAGTTCTCCTCGACGCAAGGGGGTGAGGGGTTCCAGCGAAAAGCGTAGCAGCCCACGGTAGTTGTCTTCCGGTTTGGTGGTAGTCATTTCGTGGTTGCAAATTTAGTGGACTGGACATTTGCGATCAATTCTCGTTCTGGCTCAGGTAGTTTTAAATGGAGGTCGGTTGTAGTCTTTGTGCAGACCTTGGACACAAGGTTCGTCTTCCCGATCTGGCAATTAACCAAAACAGTAAAGAACACGAATCGTGGGGACAACTAACAGAAAGACATGTCTCGGTTAGAAAAAGGCAACAGCGAGAAACACGTCACTCAAAACTGAGCGAACATGTGACTGGCAGAATTAATTAGCGCGCTAATTAGAGTGAACTAGTGACAGAATGCGTCTTTTCTAGACCTTTTAAGTGGTGAAGGAGAGCGAGAATGTAAAAAGCAAGTCAGGCAACTCCCCCAGACCACTCCGCCGCCTAAAATGAACTAAAAAAAAATAAGAAAATAAAGTATCCGTAGATTGATAGATTTTAATGGTTTTTGTTTATTCATTTTGATTTTATTTATTTTTCAGGTGGAATTCAATCCGAAAATGCACGTCAGCGAAATGTCATTTGACAACAACGTGGTGGAATGTAGCCTCTATTATTCAGGAACGTACGCCTACCTTCGAACATGCAATATTGTACCATTACTTAGAAGTGACTGACACCCTTTACAAATCTTTTAGCTCTAATAAAAGTAAAAAGTCGAATTAATTACGAATTATGAAAAAATCGCGTCTCAAGGAAACGAAAAACAAATGCAGTTCCTGGGCGACAAGAGATCTTCTTCGCCAGGGACACTAGTCAGACAAACGTAGGGTAAACTTATTCTGTGATACTGATTATTCAGTTCTCTTCATTTCGTCGAGATATTTCGGGCCGGGGTTGGGATATTCGGGATTCGCAGATTAATATTCGTTACATACAATAATAAGACGATTCTAAAATGAGAGTTACTTCCTCCTGTTATCAGTAGATCTTTTATTGATCCCTTTTTGAAGAAATCTTTCGTTTTGGTACGTAAAATCAAATATGGCCGCACGTCGGTATGGATTAGTTTCACAGCTTTTATAAAATATTGTATTCAACATGAAATAATTCCATTTAAAAATACGAAAATAAATTGCAGAACTTTTACAGAAAATGTAAAGTCGTTGAAAATTCTTTTAATTTTGCAAACCAATATAAATTATGTTACAAATTAACGTCAGGTTATGAATTGTACAAATACAATTAAATTTTAACTGATGAAAATAAACTAAAAATGAACTGAAATGTTTATTTCATATCAAGTAAAAACACATACTGTAAGTTACAGTTTCGGTAAACGTTACTATTGGCGACATAAAAGATTTGAAAGGAAATACAGTTCGGAAATTAGTCTAAAACAATTTATTTGCGTATAACTACTCATGTGTGACGTATTTCTGTCAAAAACAATTTAATATCTAATAGAAAATATAAGCACATGAAGTTCCGTTTATATTGGCCGTAATTAGGTAATCATCCGTCGGCCATGACATTTCTTCCGGAAGTAGGGTTACGACCGGGTCGGAAGGAACTGCGGAAGGAAAGGTTTCATTTTAAGATAAATAAGAGTCGGGTACTTGGCTTTTGCATTTTAAACTTTAATTCAAGCCATTAATTTATTTAAAAAATTAAATCAAAAGTGGGTTTTTTTGATATGACAGGAGCCTTATTTATATTAAAAATAAACCTTTCTTCCGCAGTCCCTTCCGGTTCGGTCTTACCCCTACTTCCGAAAGAAATACAATGGCCGACGGATGAGTACCTACTCACGGCCAATATTAAAATTACTTCACATATTTTGTATTAAATATTAAATTGTTTTAAACAAAAAATAGGTCACAAATGAGTAGGTAAACCAAAATGAATTGTTCTTGACTAATTTTCCAACAGTGTTTCCTTTTAAATAATTTATGTTGCTATTACTAACGGGTACCGTTACACCAAGCGAACTTGTAAACTAAGAAACCAAATGTTTACTCAACTCATAGAAAGCTGACATCTTTAATTTTACGTACCTAAAATGAATGATTCCCTTTTTTTCTTCTTTATTAAGTTGTTTTTTTATTATTATTATTATTATATCTCGCTGTTTTAAATCAGCATACGTATATAAAAAAATGTTTCACTGGAGAGAGTGGTAAAGGCGGGATGTTTCTAAAAGACGATATATGACAAAAATATTGATAATCTGTAAATAAACCCATAAAATTTGAATATCAAATGTACATTTTATTTTTATTCGATTTAGGTTCAACGGTAAAATAAAAAGGTGCATTTGCTTATGTGTGTATGAATGTATCTAAATATATTGTGAGGGTGCGTGTCTATGTAGTTTAATAGAAAACTATTAATAAATATCAGCTTTTAAAAAGAAAGATTTTTAATTATTCTCTCTCTCTCTCTCTCTCTCTCTCTCTCTCTCTCTCTCTCTCTCTCTCTCTCTCTCCATATATACATCAGATTGTGGCCAATTTGCAAATTATCGAATAGAAATCGTAAAAATTTCACTGCATTGCGTATATGAAAAGAGAATTGCCTGGTCAGTGAAAATCTTAAGAAAATACTGTCATCCTGGATAAAATATGCAAAAATATGTAAATATTACTTTTTACTATTTCTCTTTCGATATTTTCCAATTTCCCAATTGGCCATATGCATTAAACATACGCGAACGACCAATTATATAACACGCAAATATGTTTGTATAGATAAGACTAAGGTTATGAGCAAAGGGACAGGCTAAATAAGACAGAAAAAAATAAACATCAAATTTTCTGTTTTATTCCGTTTCAATTAAGAAACTTTGTCATAGAATATGCATTTATTGAAAAGAAGTCAAATCAAATATACAAAAGGTTGGAAGTGGTAATTAGAGAGAAATGTGGTTGATATGGGTGTATTGAAAATGATTGGTGGAAGTTTAAGTAGTGAGTGTATAGAGAAAGCGGGATTGTTGCTATATGTTTTATTATTCTATCTCTCCATATATACATACATCAAATTCTGACCAATTTGTAAAATATCGAGATAGCAATGGTTAAAAATAATCACTTAATTGCATATATGAACAGCATGAAAATAGAATTTTCTGGCCGATAAAGATCATAAAAATGGAGGGAAATATTTTTAAAAATACAATTAGTTTCGTGCTGTTAACATAAAAATACAATATGCAAAAACATGTAAATAATAATTTTTACTATTTCTCTTTCGATGTTTTCCTATTTTGCCATATGCTTATATACATAGTTTTTAATATTGATAATTTATTTCCGACAGTACACAGTATTTGTTGATGCCATTGTTTGCGCAGATAGTATTACTAAACACGAGATTTATTTAATCCACGAGGCTGGATATAAACAAAGATATCTATCTATCTATCTATCTATCTATCTATCTCTCTCTCTCTCTATATATATATATATATATATATATATATATATATATATATATTTGCTTGATAAGACTTTTTTTTAATTTTCCGAATAGTTAATTTAGTATTTCAGTCAAAATATTGTATGTAAGTTCTGTGGGTTTCTTGTTCCATTTTTCTTTCCTTTTTCGCGAGTACTTTCGATTTGATTCGTCAAATCATCTTCGAGCGGTGTTAGTCTTGGTGTCTTTACAAATATGTCTTTATTGTTGAGTTTTTTTACAACAGGAAGTAATTTACAACTTTTAAAACAACTTGTCTAATATTGAGATGTTACATGCAAACGTGATTACGTTCTAAGCGCGTGCAAGATTCAAAAGTACGATTGCTTAACGGCTAAAAAATTGATTACGTTCTAAGCGCGTGCAAGATTCAAAAGTACGATTGCTTAACGGCTAAAAATTTGATTACGTTCTAAGCGCGTGCAAGATTCAAAAGTATGATTGCTTAACGGCTAAGAATTTGATTACGTTCTAAGCGCGTGCAAGATTCAAAAGTATGATTGCTTAACGGCTAAGAATTTGATTACGTTCTAAGCGCGTGCAAGATTCAAAAGTATGATTGCTTAACGGCTAAGAATTTGATTACGTTCTAAGCGCGTGCAAGATTCAAAAGTATGATTGCTTAACGGCTAAGAATTTGATTACGTTCTAAGCGCGTGCAAGATTCAAAAGTACGATTGCTTAACGGCTAAGAATTTGATTACGTTCTAAGCGCGTGCAAGATTCAAAAGTATGATTGCTTAACGGCTAAGAATTTGATTACGTTCTAAGCGCGTGCAAGATTCAAAAGTACGATTGCTTAACGGCTAAAAAATTGATTACGTTCTAAGCGCGTGCAAGATTCAAAAGTACGATTGCTTAACGGCTAAAAAATGTATTACGTTCTAAGCGCGTGCAAGATTCAAAAGTACGATTGCTTAACGGCTAAAAAATTGATTACGTTCTAAGCGCGTGCAAGATTCAAAAGTACGATTGCTTAACGGCTAAAATTTGGTAACGTTAATTACTATGCTAGACACTTTAAAATGTTGTGACTAGTTTCATAATTCACATTATTGATTATGGGAGTGTGGGAACTTAAATACACCAATTTTGACCAAAATACTAAATGGACTATTCGGAACATTTTTAAAATTTAAAAAGTCTTATCAAGCAAAAACCTTCCGTGCTATTTAATAATGTTGCCTAAATAAAAATATGAGGGTTTAATCTACAAATTTACCAGAGTTTGTTGTTAAAATTATGAAAGTCTCTGAGTAAAAACTTGTTTTAAGTATACCCCCCCCCCCAATTAATTGGTGTTTTGATATAAATATAGTTTAGATAAATGGAGAAAAAAAACTTTCGCATTTATACATTTAGAAGACAGAAACAAAAACTTTTTTAAATATGAATCTTAAAAGCTTTTTTTCTTTATTATGGCAAATATAATCATATTCAATCGTCGTCATCGTCGTCGCGTCGTCGTCGTCATCGTCGAAAACAACAACAAATTTAGTTTGAAATATAAAGCATATATCTAAAGAAAAAAACTTTGTTAGTTATCGCGTTCAATGTGGAGTTTATTTTTTTAATTAAATTATAACATTAAATCTAAGTTGTTGGTTCGTGTTAACATACGCATGCTCAAACGTGACCGGAAGTTATCATTCGAATTTCAAAATAATCATTTTGAATGTTAAACGTTTTTCATAAAATCGTTGAAATTAATATTATAACTACTACTAATAATAACATTAATATAAACAAAACTATTGAATATATATATATATATATATATATATATATATATATATATATATAAGAAAACTGTAGAACGAATATAGAAATGAACTGTGCAGAATATCAATTTATTAGAGAGTGTTTAAAAAATTATTATGCTAATGAAGCATCGGGATGAATGTGTTTACACAGTGTTTTGATAGAAACATAGTTAGGATAAATGGAAAAATATTTCGCATTTATTCATTTATATATATATATATATATATATATATATATATATATATATATATATATATATATATATATTGGCAAAAGAACAGCATATTGTGTATACTGCATAATTTACAACGAATCGTTTCAAATAGATATTGCATTTCAATATTAAATACTCCCAAAGCAGACGAAACTAAAAGTGCGTATGCATTTGTACTTCTGCGTATGTGTTTGATACTTTCCGTGTAAGATTTTTCTCTTCTGTCTGCGTTCGCTTAGTTGAGTATGTGTGTGTGTGTGTGTGTGATAATGTCCGACTGTCCCCAAGAATGTGAACGCCATCCAACGTTAAGATTGAAAATAAAACTAGAGATTAAAAAGAATCAACGACTTATTTTTTTTATTTTTCATTCCTGGCAGTTTTCAGTTTATTGGAATCAATCTATATTACGACGATATCATTTTAAACTGTTCTCATCTGATAATCGAAATTCAGTTCAGCCAAGTAGTCCCATTTTATGTTACTCGTATTAGAGCGTTTTCTTGCTTTTTTAGACTGGTCAAGCTTCAATAGATGCTCTATCAATGCGGATTCTAAAATCATAAATTGCCTTAGTTCACTAAATATCTATATTGGACCAAGAAATCATTCTATATCTATATTTATATCGAAACAAGAATAAGAATCTGAATTTAGTACGTGATTCAGGCTGGAATTATTGCTGATACTTGATAATGTGTTTTATATATAATGACTAACTTGTGCCTTACATATCTTAAATACGCGGTGGCGGCACGTTGGGGTCTGGGGGTGGCCCTTTGAGAAATTTCAGTCAATTTTAAATTATAAAAAATGATTACAAGACCTTAAAGTTATCTCCCTTTGTAACGATGTCTGATAAAGAAACCAATCACAGGCCGGCTAACAAAACCAGCTTATTCTTCTTCATTTTATCTGGTCAACCAAAGAAGTAGGACGCATACATTTTGCTCTGTTCACCAGTACCATGCCTATACACATGCGGGCTTTTAGAACAAGCTGGTTCTGTTAGGTGGCCTGGGATTGGCTCTTTCTCGTTGAATCACGGACATCGTTACAAATGGGGCCCGTTCAAAATGAAGTGACTCTGAATGACTTGTCATAATTTGTATTACTTTAAAAATTTAATTTGTAAAAATCATTTTTTGTTTATCAATTTGTTGAAATCTTCAAGTAAAATAAACTATTTTCAATTATTTTTTACCTTTTGGGGTCTGTTTTGTCAATAAAAAACAATTATTTTTAAGTTTTAAAAAATAATATAGAATATTCAAGTTTTAAAAAGTTAAAAACAAAAAAAATAGTAAATGAATATCAGTTTCTTTTTAAAGATTTCGTTTCAAACATTATCTTGAAAAAAAAAATACTTAATGGACAATTTTCATGTTGTAAAAAAACGTTATGTTTTGGTCACGAAGTTGGCATTTTCTATAAAATAACAACTTTAAAATTTAATTGAAGAAGAAAGTAAATAGCAATATTAAAAAGTTAATTATAATGAAAACACTGTAATACAGACGTACACTTCAACTAAAAATAATACTGATTGGTTGAAATCTCCTCTCTCTCTCTCTCTCTCTCTCTCTCGCTTTCTCTCTCTCTCTCTCTCTCTCTCTCTCTCTCTCTCTCTCTCTCTCTCTCTCTCTCTCTCTCTCTGTATATGTATATATATATATATATATATATAATATATTAATTGACCTCCACTAACTCATGATAGTGTTTTCAAGCACTGTCTCAGTCACAATCATATTTGCCCTTTACTCTCCGTTGAATTGTTTTTATTTCTAGAGGCTTATATAAGCATTGTTTATTATAGTATAAAATATATTCGTACAAGTATAACTAAATTGTATATATATATATATATATATATATATATATATATATATAGAGAGAGAGAGAGAGAGAGAGAGAGAGAGAGAGAGAGGGGGGGGAGCGCGCGAGAGAGAGAGAGAGATAGACTATGGTACAAACAGGATAATATGAATGAAGCTTCGTGTTCCTGGCCATACTGCTAAAAGATTCCTATGAATCTAAGCAAATACATATAACTAATCTTCAGCGTTCGGCAAATTTTAGCTGAACGCTGAGGATTGGTTGCACGTATCTGCTTGGATTCCTCAGAATCTAGTTGCAGTATGGACAGGAAACCGAGGCTTAATTCATGATATCCTGTCTGTACCTAGTTAAATAAATAGGTTTGACTCTTACTCCGGTAATTGAGCACTCTGGTTAATTTTTCTTCTTAAGAAAACTCTGTACATTATATATATATATATATATATATATATATATATATATATATATATATATATATATATATATATATATATATATATATATATATATATATATCGGTGAAAATAAAGAGTATGTGCTTCACAGCCCTACGAACGAGTCGCCACTGCCCAGAATCAGTCTTTTAATTCTCCAGAAAATTCTGTTTTCTCTTTTTATGACTTGAGTTTCCGCTAAGTATGTGAACAAAACACTGGAGAATAACACTCTCTCCTTCGTGATACACTTTTATCAGAAATGCTGTTTATTTATCATTTTCCGGCAAACTGTGTCGTGACGACATTTGTGGTGCGCCTGCAAACATTTACTATTCAAGATTTCCCTTTTAATGGTGTTATATAAACTATAACTAGAGACATTACCGATATTCAATATGCCGATGTTTTTGGTCAGTATATTTGTATAATGTAGCATTACCTCCCTTTCTAAACACAACTACACAGACTCACCACCAGAGGGCGTTTTCTTTAAACATATAAACATAAATATATAGGGGAGACATTATTGTGCCTTCGAAAATGGCCATTATAATTAAACACTTGTATCTTAAATTGACTATCCGAAGAAAATAAGTAAATACATTTTTAAGAATGGTCTGACTTTTTAGGGGGACGTAGACGACACCTTACACACCCTCTAACATTCTTTGTTGAAAGCACCAAATTTTCGTATTATAAAAGAAAAATTGAGAAAAATTAGTTTAATTTTTTAGAAGGGTGTTCATTTTTGTATGCAATATAAACGAAAATATTCTAACTACTTGGATTTTTCGACCGGTGTTTACCCAACATTTATTTATTTATGTTACGTCTGATAAAAACGGCTGTTATCGGTTTAATAACTGACCAAAAATGATCAATGGAAGAAGGATGAAACTTAACACCTTTATTAAACACATTTACAGATTGTAAAATTACTTAGAAGCCGCTGAATGCGAAATGATGATGTTAGTGTTGGCGAGGCACTTTTTCTTTACCTCTGACTCTCCTGGCCAAGGGCAGATAACTCTCTCTTATTTTAGGCTGAGGGCCTAACAGTTTACAAACGCCTTTCGGGGATTTGAACAGAGGAATATTTTAGGCCAAGCTTACAATCGAGATGAAGTTTTCCGTACTAACTAGCAGTGCGTTATCGATGTTGACCCCCAAAAAGAGTCTATCAGGCATGTGTGCGCAGTGTGATAATGTATGGAAGTGAAACATGGCCCGTGAGGGTTGAGGATATGTGTTGCATGGAGAAAAATATTATGAGAATGATACGATTCCATACGTAAAGTAAATGGGTATGTCTTAAAGACAGGCTTAAATCTGATGACCTCAGAGGAAGATTAAAGCTGGACAGCATAGGGAGATGTGTGCAGGACATGAGACTTCGTTGGTTTGAAATGGATGAGAGTGCTTGAGTTAGTATATGTAAAACAGTTGAGGTAGCAGGGTCAGTTGGTAGGAGAAGGCTAAGAAAAACATGGGAGGAAGTGATAATAATGATGGATTTCAGAGAAAGAGGGATAAATAACAACCTGGCTTAAGATGAGTTAGTTTCGAAGTCAATTGATAAAAGTTTATAAAAAGCATGTAAAAAGACGTTAAACCGAATATGATGATGAAGCGTGCATAGCAAACTAAACCCTATCTAAAAATTGAACAGTAAGTTTTTCAAGGTTGATTTTATGATCTGAGAATTTGGTGGTCAATCGATAAGGTAATCCTCGGACTTTTTATTTTCGAGGAAATTAAATATCCAAAGTTTTAGAGGCTGTGGAACAAGTCCGCGCGAAATGTCAGCTCCAGGATGAGTCATTTTACGGTAAACTTAGATAAGAAAATGAACTCTTAAAGAAAAAACATTTGAATTATCTGAAAATGTTTTTTCTTTAATTGATAAGTAATACGAAGATTTATTTTCAAAAAACAAAGTAACAGAAACGAAGTAACATTTTAGAGTTGGCGAGAAACGTGTCATACAGATCAGCATGGTTTATTTTTGTTGGCCTTTTGGCTAAGATCAAAGTGTAGTATCTGTTCCGATGGATACTGCACCCCATAGACTGGTATTGTCTTGGCCTTCGGGGCTTGATTTACGCCGGTCTATGGGTTTGTCCTGTGTAGTTCTAGGAGGTCCACCCTCCCAGGCTTTGCCTCCCCTCTTTGGGGAGGAGTAAGTTTATTGCTTACTGCCTGAGGCGCCCTTACCGGGGAATGCCGACGGGGCTGCCCAGGTAATTTTTAATGGCCAGAGTGCTCACTTTCTCGGGCGCTGGCTTTTCAAACCCCACTTTCTCGACCCGACCTTGTGTCACATCTTACTTGTAGGAGTAAGATAAAACTGGCCTTGTGCCTAACCTCCTGGAGAGGGGGTAAATAAATACTTAGGGTTCTTATGAACACGAGTCATGCTAGATTCAGTCTCGTTTCTCCAACCAACAATGAAATAACACGAGTTTAAAATCCCTGGCGCAAAAAAAATCTATTCCATCCAGAAAAAAAAAATACGAGAAATGTAATTCTTCAAATTAGATGAGTGTGAAGAAAGTCTCTGTGGCATAATGAAATACTTCTCTCCGATGCCTTTTTTTTTTTTTTTGGCATGTTGTTAAACCCCCTCAATGTATATATCATAACAATCAAATATTTCAAATAAAGATTTCACTCGCGGAATCATATAGTGATTATCAATGTTTTTTCGATATTTAAGATTGTGGTTTTGCATTTGTAAATCTGGCTGATAGAGTAGACTAAAAACAGCGGCGCTCGGTTTGGGTTACGTTCAAGGTATGCTTCAGAGTCAACAGAATGTCACGGTTTGCATGCCATGACAACTAATTTATTGTGCTCAGAACTAATGGTGTAAATGCTGTATTTTCTTGTTTCAAAGAAATGTTTAAAATGAAATAAATGTTATGAAAACTTCAAAACGTTTTTCTTTCGTTATTTTTTTATTCTCATTTTTCTTTTATTTTCCTACTTTTTCTATGAATTTTGTCACAAAGAAAAAGGATATAGTTTGTAGCAGACAATACAAAAATACGCATGCCCATGCATGGAGTATTGTTGCCACATATGGGTTGGTGCATCATCCACTAGTCTCTCCCTCTTAGACAAGGTCCAAAAAAGAGTCGCCAACTTAATAGGTCCCTCACTATCCCACCGCCGCAATGTTGCTTCCTTGTGCCTGTTTTACGAGTACTTCAATAGACGGTGCTCTGATGAATTTGCTGCTCTGGTGCCCCCACGACACAAATTCACTAGACCAACCCGACAATCTGCCAAATCCCATCCATTCACTGTGGAGGTCTCCAGATGCCGAAGAGCTTTCTACTCCAAAAGCTTCTTTCCTCGTGCTGCTGGACTCTGGAACTTCCTGCCTGCCCCCTGTTTTCCTGACGGTACTGACATGCAGAAATGTAAAACTAATGTGAACAGACATCTCGCTGCACAGCTCCCAATTTAGGTTGACTCCCCCTCCCCTCTAAAAAAACTCTCACCCTTTTTCTCAGTAGCCCCTCACGTCTACAGTGGCGGTCTGCCTTGTTTGAGGTGAACTATGTTAAAAAAAAAAGTTTGAATATCACGCACTTAGCCCTGAACGTGTGATGTCAGTAATGTGATCCTTCTTTCTCTTTTTCATAAACGCTGCGTTAGTCAGACGTATGTTCTTTTTCGCCGGTCTCGACCATGGTCTTCGTAAACTAAGGCATTTGCAATCGAACGTGACGTCATACAATGTGGTGCAATTCGAAAAGTCAGGCTGTCGATAATGAATGATAGCTTTTTTAGTATTAGAAAAATATTTAAATTGAATTTAACAAAGAAAAGAAAAGAACACAATTTGATTTAAACTGAACCTGAACTTTATTCAATATTAATTTTTAAAAACAAGAATTAATTCAATATGAATAGGTAAGTTGTTTTGTTGTGTTTAATTAAATAAACATTACATTGTTTCATAGATTTTAAAGATTATTACTTTCATTGTGAACTATCTGAAAACAATTTTCTTTGCAGAAATTATTAAAATAAAAACATGTCAATTATATTTTTAAGTTACAACATCAACTTATTTGTTGTGTAGAAAATATTGTTGGTTACGATATATATAATGATATGTATGTGTTTTAAGCAGCATAAAATTAAATACTACGATTATGAATTTAGGGAACAAACAAACAGTAATTATATGAACATGCATGTGTTCGTAGATTGCACAGACCGTGATTGTCTTGCTTGTTGCGCCGGTCCAAAAATTGTCGTTCGATTCAGTCAGTGCTGCAACAAGGGAATTCTCCCTCCAAATGAACAAAAAAGCTGGAGAAAGAAGAGAATTTTAAAAAGACGGCGGAGAAACGTGCATATATATATATATATATATATATATATATATATATATATAACTCCCATAATAATAATAAAGCTGGTAGTTCGTTCATTTCTTAAAATGTGTACGCACACTTGTAAAATAGACAGAGAAAATGGCTGTTTTTATTAGCACTGCAAATTCAGTTCCTTGTAACGGCATGCAGAACATAAAAGAAGCGTTACAGTTGAGCAAGCGTGGCTTCTTCCTATTTTACCTATACTGCGCATCGTTTGAGTCAGGGGGGGGAGGTTATAAAAATTGGTGCATTGTTTAGTAATAGAGAACTTGCTTGCTTGCTTGATTGTTTTTTAACGTCATGTCAAACGTTGTTGGGGTATTTTATGCCGCAAATCTACATGTGCTTTTGTATACGATTGGTTTGTAGATTAATTTGTTTTCTAGGTGTCGTATATTTTGTAAACAAATAGTCTGCAAACAGTAGTTTCTATTTCACAAATAGATGGGACCTTGACAGGTACTATCATTCCAGGTCAGAGTGTACCTGGGGTACTAAGGGGTTTCTCCAAAACTCCTAAATCAGGGTCTCATCACCAGATGTACTTGAAGGTTATACCCGAGACAGATGAGTGATTAATAAGTTTAGAAAATAAGTTGAGAGGACCGGGAAATATTGATGTTGGGATGGTGGGGTTCTTTACTGAAGATGTCCAAGGCAGTTTAGCCTTTTTATAAGTTATGTGGTTAGTTAAGAAAGAAGGTCAAGATGGAGAACGTAACTTGGTAGAGTTAGTTGTACCTGACCTCATCTGACTGAAATAGAACATTGAACAAGAAACGGGTCACTTTCTTCCATAAATAAGACTACATCTCCGCAACTAAATAGGTATCAACTTTTATTCACAGGAACACTGGAACACGACGAGAATTGTTTGGTAGGCTGGCTTCTTTTTTTTCGATAAACGAATGCTGTATGCTGGAGTTCCATTCTAGCAGGTCACTGGTAGTGAAATGGCGAACACAAGATAACATCCTATCTAAAGGCGATCTAACCGGGAACTGATTTGAATCGTATTTGAGGAGGGCCAAGATATTTATCTTTATTCATCTCAAATACATCATAAGTCCCATACAGTTACAAGTCCAGTCGTGAGTGCGCATGCGTGAAGCCAAACCACAACTCAATCTAATGCATGATACTGTGCATGCAATTAAACAAAATAGGCCCTTCATGCAATTGCTCCAGCATTTTAGTGTTGTGTTCAGGACAAATTCTATTTAACCCTGACAGCTACTATCATTCGCGGTCATAGTGAACCTAGAAGTTGTGATAATTGACACAGGAAGCTTGCAAACATTGCCAAAGCAAAATGGTGGAAAATCTCATGTTGTTATCATACAATAACTATGGCAAACTATTTTCATAAATTGTCTAGGATGGAAAAGAATATTTACATCAATATTACTAGTAATAATTGACATATGCTCAACCAGTATTCCAGTTTAAAACTCCCGTTTGATGGCCCCAAACTGATGTTCGATATTGTGCAATAAAGAAGAACACTCACCATCAGGAAAAAGAATGAGGTGCTTTGCATGTCGTATGCAGATTTAGGTGCAGGTGTTTATGGTGGTCTGATTTGCATATGTGGATATCAGCTGATATAAATGAAAAGGACAGCTGGGAAGGAGGTGAAGCGATTTTGGATTGGAGAGAGAAAGTGGGTTGCACGAAATTTTGTTGGAAATCGAATGACAGTCAAAACTTTTGGAGAAAAAGGCAGAAAGTGGGTTGCACGAAATTCGGTTCGGTTGCATTACAGTCAAAACTTTTTTTTTAATTTTCCAATTCTTTTATTTTTCTGGCACAGTTAGTTAACAGATATCTACAATTTGGCTCCTATAGACATACAATACGCACTCTCTCTTCAATACTTTAATGACAGACTGTAAATATATTCTTTCAAAGACAATAGATTTATTCAACCACAAAAAACCCAAATGCTAAGAGAGGAAATAACAAGCAAATCCCTGTGGAGGGCACAAGTTTTGATAACATCATCTGGAAATATTTTTTTTAAATACTTATCTATTATTATACCAAAGTTGTATTAATCAACCTTTGTTTCCCTAAGCCTTTTTTTCCACATATACTTTAATCACACAAAGGACATACACGGCCTTTTTTATTTTGGTTTTCAAATAGTCATTGATAAAATTTCTATGGAACGAACTGGATTCGAACTTGGCACGTCCAGGTTGTCAGTCCGTGTCGTTAACCACTTAGCCACCATCACTTTCCAATAATGTGTGTTGATAAAAGCATTGCTGTCTGATGGGAAAAATACTGTTCAAGCAATGCTTTATAAGTCTTATTTCGACTCTGCTCCGACAGAAACAACAGTTAGACGTGGTATGCTGACTTTAAACGTGGTCGTATAGACACAAATGGTGCTGAATGCTGAAATCGCTCAAATTCTGCAGTTGTCCTGAAAAACATTTTTAAAAGTCCACAAACTCCTTTCGGCCGATCGTAAATTGAACTTGTGTGAGATAGCAGAGGAATGAAAGCTATAAGAAATTAGTGTATTCACCATTTTGCATGAACATTTGTAAATGAGAAAGCTATGTTCATTATGCTTACAGTCGATCAAAAGCAACAAAGCGTCAACAAGTCAGAGTGTTGTTTAAAATTGTTTCATCACAACAAAAAGGAGTTTTTGCATCAGTATGTAACAATGGATGAAACATGGATCCACCACTTTTCTCCGTAGCCAAATCGGCAGTCAACTGAGTGGACAGCAGCAGTTGAAAACCGTCCAAAGCGACCAAAGATGCAAACATCAGCAGGCAAGGTTTTGGCCTTCGTAATTTGGGATACGTCAAGTATTTTGTTCATCAATTACCTTGAAAAGCCATCAATAGTGATTATTATATAGCACTATTGGTGAGTTGTAAGGAAGATATCGCCAAAAAATGGTCACAAATGAAGAAAAAAAGTGCTCTTTCACAAAGACAATAAACCGTGTCACAAGTCGATTGCAACGATGGGAAAATTACATGAATTGCACTTCGAATTGCTTCCGTATCTATCCTGTTCTCTATATCTGACTGTTTGCAAACCCCAAAAGAATGCTTCAGGAAAAGAGATCTGGCGTGTGGCATATTTTGAGGGCAAAGACAAATCGTTCTATAAAAAAGGCATCGAATTGTTAGAGAAATGTTGGAATCAGTGTATCATCCTAGAACGAGACTATGTTGATGAATAAAGTCGAATTTTGCTTGAAAATTGTTGTTTTATTAGTTAGGACTGGGACTTATTGAGTGATGTGTTAATTGATCATGATTACTTTACAAAAATGCTCATTGAAGAATATAAACTTTGAAAATTAAAAGGTGTTCTTATTGGTTAGACATCAGCATCATCATCATCATCATCATCATCATCATCATCATCATCTTTGCTTTAATGTTTGTTTTAGAGATTGACTTCGAAACTAACCTATCTCTGGTTAGGTCTTTATTTATCCCTCTTTCCTTCACATCCATCCTCATCACTTCCTCCCATGTTTTCTTTGGCCGTCCTCTGTGAACTGACCCTGCTGCCTCAACTGTTTTACGTCTACTAACTAAAGAACTCTCATCCATTCTTTAATTAAAGGAATTATGGACTGAGACCTTTTATGACCAATCCCAACTAACAAATCCACTCTATGTCAGCGCATGGCTATGCTCACACATGTGCATCCTCTGAAATAAAAATACACTTTTTAACACACCTGTTTCCCTCCCTTCTTTACACACCTGTTTCCCTCTCTTTCATCCGACTATGATCAAAGCCTTTAAAGACCAACCCAAACTAGAAATAAATATACGCTCGACGAATACTCGAGATTCCTGTTTGCTTTTCCCAGATGTTTCAGCAGAAAGAGTGATACTATGTCTCTCTTATTTATTCTCAAGTCTCGGTGTACTAGCGTACGTTATCACATTGATCGGTGAACCTCTTTTATGTGGGAACAACTAAAACAAAATTATTCACTTGATAGACAGTCAGTGTAAACATAACAGCCACCTTTTTTATAATCTGATTTTTGGTTCTTCATCGATAATAATCCAAATGTTATTTTAAAATTCAATCATAAAAATGGTAAAGGGTGGGTAGGTCACGATAATCTACATCAACTATGTGGCATATAATCTCTATTTATATACCTCTTATTCACAACTAGCATTAAGGTAAAATGCTCTTCCGTATAAATAATTGAATTCGTTCAAAAGTATCGCAACAAAATAAACAAATAAATGACATCTATATAAAGTTAGGTACACATATATGTTTATATATTTGTTTGTACAGGATTCACTCCTAAACTAATCAACCGATCATCACGAATTTTTAAATACAGCTGACAGGTGTAAAGGGTCTAAATGTTGGCTATATTTAGTTTAATTTAGTTCCATACAAAGTGGGTAAAGTGGGGTGGAAGCCCTTCGTTAAACTTTAGATACCTGCGATTTTTGTGAAATGTTAACAATAGGTTTTAAACATAAATTAATAAATATTCCCCGAATTTCAGTTTCTTTGGAATATTCTATAGGGAGTTTAGCGGGCATAATATAGCCACAACCTCCCATTTGAAAATTCAAATATTTCAGATGCGCATTAACTCTGATCCATAGTAATTAGACACTAATTAAGCAAGATTCCCTGAATTCCAATGTCTTCTTAAGACCCCTTAAGCTTAGGCCTTACATTTTAGACATTTTCTAGAATAAAAATCTTGTAATGGATTTTGATCAACATTTCAATAAGGATTCTCGACATACGCTTTTGTATCATTATGTCTTGATTTTAATTTTCATGAGGTGACATAAAAGTGGTGCAAAACTGTTTTGTTTGGGGAATTAATTTTACTTGTCCTGTGACAGTAATTCTTCTAGTAATCAATATATAGATCTGAAGGTGTTGTTTTAATTCAATTAGCAAAGAAAACAAAGAATACCTAATTGATGGTAATCCGAATAAATTATAGAAATAAAATAATAAGATGGAGGAGGTGCAACATCTAACTTGCAGTGACTGGAAATATAACACATCTATTCGGTACACAGTGGTGAATGACTGTATGCGTAACACTTTCGCTTGGTACACACTCAGTGTAAACATAATGCTGGCTAGAAAAACCTGCTCGTTTTTCTTATAAAAACCGAAACGTTTTCATCCCATGTCAAAAAAAGTGAGAGGTTAATTCACCAAAAAGAATAAAAAGAATTGAATTTATTTACAAATAAATAATCTTTACTTTTAAATGTCATTTTTTTTGTTGATTTCATTATTTGCTGCACCCCATAGACCGGTATCGTTTTGGCCTTCGGTGCTTCATTCCGCCGGTCTATGGGTTTGTCCTGTGCAGTTCTAGGAGGTCCACCCTCCCAGGCTTTGCCTGCCCTCTTTGGGGAGGAGTAAATTTATTGCTTACTGTCTGAGGCACCCCTACCAGGGAATGCCGACGGGGCTGCCCAGGCAATTTTTAATTACCTCTGTAATTTTCGATTTATAGTATGTGTTAAATGAATCATTTACAATAGACATTAAATTTGCACATTAAATACCGGACTATGAAATCGGCCAAACCAAGTTCAAATCTAATTGGACCGTTTGCATTAACTTATCTTTTGCAAATATGTGTATATATGTGTGTAGGTATGTGTGTATATATATATATATATATATATATATATATATATGTGTGTGTATGTATGTATGTATGTGTATATAATTCAACCTTTATCCCCCTCTCTGTCACTATAACCACGCGCCTGTGTGTGTGCGCGCGTGGGTGTGTGTGTGCGCGCGTGGGTGTGTGTGTGTATGTATCGCTCACCTATTCACAAGACTCAAGATTAGACCACACGCATACGGCGCGCACACACGCAGGCGCGACTTCGTTCTTGGAGACGACAAAAAGCAATAAAAAGTATTAAATTTCAAAAGAAATCCGGCGCACCCTAGGAGGCTGGGATGACCGATGGGTAACACGCACTTGACCAAAGGAAGCAGAAAAATGGCAAATAAAAAATAAATAAAAATAAAAGATACCCACACACCCGCAAACCCACGCATGCGCAAAAACAATAACAAATTCCTCAAATGAAACATTTGCTCAAATCGAAAGACATTTCTTCAAATGGATTTTCATATCTGATGAAAGCGGAACACCGCTTGAAACGCGTTATATAACATTATAAAATGGTAAAACAACAAAATAATAAATAAATGTTGAAAAAAAGATTCTACAAATGTTGGTAGCCTTACTCCTTTATATATATATATATATATATATATATATATATATATATATATATATATATATATATATATACAGGGTGGGCCAAAATAAGGGTCCTATCTTTAAATTTGAATAACTTGAATTTGAATAACTTCCACAAAATAAAAGTTAAACTCACCAAACTTTATGTGTGTGTAGACTGACCCTTCCGAGATTTTTTGAAATAAACAAAACAAATTTTAGCCGAAAAACACTTCTTAAAACTTACAAAAACTAAAGTATTGTTTTTTACACTGTTTTGAGTTTTTTAAGCAAAAATAATGTTTTCTAAATGAGGGTACGTTCCTTAGGGCTAATACGGCTCATGCTTGCTTCGGAAGGGGTCCTTTACTTATTCTAAAAAAAAAAATTTTTTTAAATCAATAAATAAAAAAGTTATGAATTTTTAAAAATAGGACCCTTATTTTTGCCCACCCTATATATATCTGTCAGATACTATTGAACACTGCAGGTATTAAATCAGCTGTCTGGATAGGACTTTGGGTCAACCAAAGCTCAGATATAACAATTTAGAAGAATACAAAATCATGACATATTCATTATTACGTATATATGTTCCAAAAATTCGACATATGTTTCTGAAACAAAATTTATTAAGTCAGTCTCTTCATCAGCGCATGTAAGAAGAAGAATCATCAACATTGCACTATTAGTCCAGTTAGACCAATCGGAGCACAAATGCATTTAAGCAGAGTTTTCAACAATATTAAAAATTAATGTTTTTCAGATTTTTTGTATGGCTAGCTGAAAAGAATTAGGATTTAAAGACAGAAACTCATCTTATATTTTAAAAATATATATATATATATATATATATATATATAAAGTAATCCAACAAAAGATAAAGCGTCAACTAATATCTTATAATTAGTGAAACATCCGGATAAAAACTGAAGCTCAATATACAGGATAGAGCATTAATATTATAATATAAAATGAAATAATAAAATAAGGTGTCAATCAAATTTTATTATAATTCAAAGTTCAAGCAAAGTTTCTTAACGTCCTTAGCTCATGAGTTTTCAAAGATAAAAACTCATGAGCTAAGGACGTTAAGATACTTTGTTTTAACTTTGAATTATAATAAAATTTGATTGACACCTTATTTTATTATTTCATTTTATATTATAATAATATATATATATATATATATATATATATATATATATATATATATATATATATGAGAGCCGTAAGCTTGAAACGACGTTGTACGTAGGTAAAATATTAAAAATATAATTTAATATTATTAGAAGCGCCTACAAGTAAAATTAAAATTAGAGCATTGTTGGAGAGATTAAAAATAGACATTCACCTGAAACCACAGTGCAAGACTCCAGCTCTGTCGTCGAGTCCTATCGAATGTCTTGATATTTATACTCGCCGCTTTCAGTATAAATATAACTAATTTCTCAGTTATCACGTGACTTATCGGACTAAGTGAACGTTTACAGATTCAAGGTGTCTCTGTGAACTGGGTTCGTGCCCTGTGACCGTCTGAGATTGTTATTTCCCTGCGCTGATGAGAGCCATAAGCTTGAAACGAAAATGTAAACTATATATATATATATATATATATATATATATATATATATATATATATATATTTATTTATTTTTATATCTCTTTAAATCTTCTCCGGTTTAAATCTCAACTGTTACTTTTCACCACCACCCCTTTTTTTTTTCAAACCTTATTAAACCTTCCATACACTAAATTTAAACAAATATACATAACACTCTAAGCAAATAACGCGTCCAAACGAGAGTGACACGTGACTTCACATTTCTGAAACAGATGACAACAGAAGCTGAAGAGAGCCGGACGGCTAAGTCCTTCTGTGCTTGAAACCGACGGTACGAATGTTGTACTAATTTTTCTGTACCAAAATAAATATATATATATATATATATATATATATATATATATATATATATATATTCCCCAGTTTTGTGAAACCATGGTTATAGTAGATTAAAAACAACTTATCTTTTTAAGTACTATTAAGCTCGGTCTGAGAAGGCATCGAGCATTGTATGCAAGTCCTAATCAAAACTCGAAACTGGCCAAAAAAAGCCGATTCCCGCAACTATTAGTATATTTTTTTTCTTTCTTATGAACGGATCCCCATGAAAAGCTAAAACATTCCACCAAAAAGCGTCTGCCTCTAATTCTCATGACATTTGATATACATACATTCGACTTATTCCCATAATATGAACAGTTTAATTATTTTTCGATTTTGTAATAAGGGGGGGGGGGGGCACTCTGCAAAATTAAACATGTTCTAAACCCATAACATCAACCATGTAACCTTTATTCTCAAACTATTTCCACTGTGTAGCAGTATGGTTTTTGATTTCTTTGAAATATTTAGGAGTCAAACCGTCTGGCATTTATTACAAGGGTTTAAGGATGTCTCGGTAATTATAAACTTAGTTGGATATTTCAGATTGTACACATTAATCAAGGGAGGCTTCAAAAACGGCCTATGCTAGAAATCTCATTTCTTTGATCAATCATAACTCAAAAACCAAAAAAAACAAATTAGTTCAAACTTTGCACAATTTTTTTTTTTTTGATAGGTTCTATAAGTGTGTAGAATTTCAGCATCATTAGTCAAGACAACCCAGAGATCCAGAAAGGTCAGGCATGATTTTGTGTTATCCATGTGTACGTGCGTACGTATGTGCCACCCTGTATCTCATCAACTATTTGATGGATTCAGCTGATTTTTGGCAGATATAGAGGTTCTAGGGTCTAGTTGATGGAATTTTAATTTTAGTTTACTATATACCTTAGTTTTCCAGAAAATTCCAAAAAACCTTAAAAATGACCATTGTATTGAGGCATAGCCTTTACAAAAGTAGTGACATTCCATGATAAATGCCAGTATACTGAAATCATATGCCCTTAATAGGGTTAAGATGAAAATTCATATACACTAAATGTACAAAAGCAAGGAAATTCCCAAATTTTTACACTTTAATTGTCATTCAGGGTATGCGAGCACAACAGGACTATGTATTTTACTGGTAGGAATTTTTCTTCAGCGCACCTCACACACTTCATCCATTCATGCATAGAGATTTATACTGTAGTGATGTGATAATGAAATGGTTTACTTGATATGTAGTCATACCCTTAATTAATGACAATAAAAGTGTAAAAATTTGGGAATTTCCTTGCTTTTGTACATTTAGTGTATATGAATTTTCATCTTAACCCTATTAAGGGC
>OY744523.1:25421973-25484473 GCA_963556195.1 Sepiola atlantica | reverse complement strand
TGACAATGTTTAATGTGATAACAATTAGTTTACACAAAGTAACTAGATGGTAAATTGAATATGAGTGGTTTGGGTTTGGGCGCATCTGGAATTCAAGGCTGGTTTGTGGTGACAGGTTGTGAATAATGAAATTCGTTAGGTAAATTAGTAAAATAAACATTTGAAGTTGTTGTTTACAAAATAATGTTTAAAAGCAATAAAAACAAAGACTTGATAAATACGGTGAGCTGAGCATAAAACTGGGGAAATGCTTATGTGAGGACGTGTTGTGTTTTGCTCTACCTGCGGACTCCGTTAGGGAGCCCGCTGAAGATAAATGCAGGTGAAAATGTAATTATATCATCAATCAGCAATAACAGTTAAACAATGTAACTCCTATATTATCTGAATGATTCGAACTACTGTTGTCATCTTGGATTTTATTCTCACAACGTTTTGGCCGATGTAACCTCCAACCTTCTTTACGTGCATCTTGTCTAACTCGGGAATCTGTATGTTGTACTCTGAAATTTCGAACTGAACCCTTTATTTAATCCAGGGGGTAAATTTCTCGTTCTGTCGGCCATGACCGAGTAGAATTCTTAAGTAATTCGTAATTACATTCTTAGTATCACCCGTACTGAGGATTGAATCTTCAATCTCTAGAGGACTGTCACTTAGAACTGATTACTATTTAGCACTTTATCTGTTGTGCCACGGGTCCCGAGTTCGACATAATGATTCCCGAGTTCGACATAATGATTCCCGAGTTCGACATAATGATTCCCGAGTTCGACATAATGATTCCCGAGTTCGACATAATGATTCCCGAGTTCGACATAATGATTCCCGAGTTCAACATAATGATTCCCGAGTTTGACATAATGATTCCCGAGTTCGACATAATGATTCCCGAGTTCAACATAATGATTCCCGAGTTCGACATAATGATTCCCGAGTTCAACATAATGATTCCCGAGTTCGACATAATGATTCCCGAGTTCGACATAATGATTCTCGAGTTCGACATAATGATTCCCGAGTTCGACATAATGATTCCCGAGTTCGACATAATGATTCCCGAGTTCGACATAATGATTCCCGAGTTCGACATAATGATTCTCGAGTTCGACATAATGATTCCCGAGTTCGACATAATGATTCCCGAGTTCAACATAATGATTCCCGAGTTCGACATAATGATTCCCGAGTTCAACATAATGATTCCCGAGTTCGACATAATGATTCCCGAGTTTGACATAATGATTCTCGAGTTCAACATAATGATTCCCGAGTTCGACATAATGATTCCCGAGTTCGACATAATGATTCCCGAGTTCGACATAATGATTCCCGAGTTCAACATAATGATTCACGAGTTCGACATAATGATTCCCGAGTTCAACATAATGATTCCCGAGTTCAACATAATGATTCCCGAGTTCGACATAATGATTCCCGAGTTCGACATAATGATTCCCGAGTTCGACAAGACGCACCTGCTTTTGTTAGCAACATACAAGACACAAAAGAAACATGTACAATCCTTACAAAATCTTCGTAATCATCATTTACTTCACTACCTGACGTATCTGAATCTACTAGAGCAATTAAAGTCGCTCTAGAGCTACATACTTGTACTTAATCCTAATGAACCTTAAATCAAAATAAATACGCACCTGATTCTTTTTCAACCAGTCACTACATAAAAATTCAATTATGAATATTATTTTAACTACAAAGAAATCGTGCAGGTTTCTTAATTTTCCCTTTTACTTCTATCTTCGCTTGGCCGTTCATTTTTAGATAGGACCCATTTGCTGTTTGTAAATTCATTTTATTTTTCACTAACTTGGGTGTTGGGTGTACACCCCACTTTTGACTACTGAGACTTCGACTCCAGTATCAACTAAGCCCCTATAAGTTCTACCCCATAACCCAATAGTTCTTGGGTTTGGAGAGCCCATTTTACCAATCACATGCGAGTGTGTATTTTGACTGTTGGCCAGGAATGTTGCAAATGGACCTTAACCGTTTTCCGGACCTTTCCAAGTGCATTGTTTGGATCTGTTTGGTGAGGCCTGAACAGTACGTTTCTTTTGAATCCCTGCTCTCACAGGTTGACTTGAAAAGCCTTGCGGACATCATGCGGAAGAACAGACAGCGTTGGTTGGGTCACATTGAGCGTAGCGATGGCTGGATTGCTAAAGTCCGACAGTTGAATGTGCCAGCAGAGAACATCACCACTGGCAGACCCAAGTTGACTTACGAGGACGTAGTCAAACGTGATAGGAAGGCCATGGGTATGGATTCCATCAAGCCTTGCCAAAGACAGGAGTGGAGAGGAAGACTTAGATTTCGAGACTAGACAATCAGGCCCCACCCTCATCAGAGGATTAATTGTGGCCTGATTCAACAAATAAACCGGTTTTTGATGATGATGATGATGATGATGATGATGATGATGATGATGATGATGATGATGATGATGATGATGATGATTGTCTGCATCCGGCTCCTTTTCCAAAAACTGAGCAGGTGAACTTACCTCTTTCTGTGGGACTTCCAACACTACAACCACTGATCATCACTTTGGTCTTAGTGACATTCACTCTCAGACCTTTACTTTCCATAGCATTCCTCCAAGTTTTTAACCTAACAAGTAGTCTTCCCATTGTTTCACAGGCAAGTACTAAATCGTCAGCATACAGCATCTCTTCCAAACAACAAATACAGAACTCCCTAGACAACGCTTCTAAGACACAAATGAAAAGCAACAGACTCAGCACAGAACCCTGATGTACTCCCACTTTAACATTAAAACTGTCACTAAATGTGCTGTTAATTATAAATGAGCATTTCTGTACATTGCTTGAACAACCTTCACTAAACACTCGTTTTCCCCTAGTTTACGCAGTGTCCACAAGACAACATCTCTTGGCACTCTGACAAAAGATTTTTCCAAATCAATACAATCAAAATACAGGTCCTTCTTCTTACCAAGATACCTCTCTTGAATTTGACTCAAGATAAATATAGCATCAGTGGTATTTTGCCCAGGTATAAACCAAACTGCATTTCATCTATGTTTATCTGCTCAATTATTCCCTCAATCACTGATCCATCATTACCTCTGTAATTACCTCTATCTAGAGCTTACACATTAACCTTTGTAACAGTTCACTATTGTACTAAGTTCTGAGACTTTTGAGATAGCCTCTTCTTTTATGATCTGATTTGATAAGTGTGTTATCACCTTGTAGGAGTGACAGAGTTGTCTCCCTTGAATAAGATGTCGCGTCTTGATAGATTCAGAGAAAAGGGATCAAGTCTTGTTTGTGATCTCGGAAGACATGTGACTTGGACCCAGTTCATCGCCGGATTTTAGGAACCCCTCTGATGCCCTTTCTCTTCCTTGGTTGACTTTGTGGAATGAAGTCATGCTCTCGTTAGTTCCTCCAAGAAACTCCAATTGCGTCGAATGTAAGTAGACCCTTTTGTGTAACTCACACAACTCCTTTATTTGAATAACGACTATGTGCATTCAATTGTTTAGGAACTAATAGTAAATGTTTATTTCATTTATCTTTGACCGTGCCAACATTTGTCAAAACAAACGTTAAATAAAAGCACATGAGTTTAAATCACTTCTTTATCGACACACACGTGCGTTATTGTTTATCTTTCCCCTGGTATTTATGGCCTGTTTTCGGTAGACTAAGAATGCGAACCACTCAACCAAACAATCGTAATGCTTGTTTTACCTGAAGCCTTCAACATTTTTGTAACAATGTCTGAGGGTCCTCCATCTTCATCTTACTCGCTGCTTCCCGTACCATTTCTTTCTCAATTAATATAGCTGTACCTGATACTACTTTTATTGGTTCCATGGAAACTCAGTATTCAACAATTTCTCATAATGACATTTCCAAGCATATCCCTCTTGTCCTGTTCATTTGTTGCTAACACACCATTGTCATTTCGAATGGACTTCTTTCCAACAATATCCAAATGTGTCTTTGCCATCTGTTAAGCTATCCTAAATACTTCATTCTTTTGGTCATACTTTTGCAGTAAATCAGGAAATCTGGCTTTCACAGCCTCCTTCTTGGCTGCAACAAATTCATAACCTCATTCGAAGTTTTACTCTGGAAACATTCTCTAAATAATTGTATGGAATGTGTCCGATGAACTTGCTGCTCTGGGGCCCTCTTGACATAAATACACTCGACCATTCACTGTGGAGGTCCTCAGATTCTGGAGAGCCTTCTACTCCAATAGCTTATTTCCTCAAGCTGCTGGCATTTGGAACTCCCTCTCTGCTCCTTGTTTCTCCGACTTTACCGACATGCAGAAATTTAAAACTAATGTCAACAAGCATCTCACTGCACAGCTCCCAATTTAGGATGACTCCCTAAACTTTCATCCTACTTCTCAGTAGCCCATTACATCTACAGTGGCAATTTTCCTTGTTTGGGGTGAACTAAGTTAAAAAAAAAAATTATATCTGCTTCGTATTTAATTTATCTTTATTAGCCATTTTAGTTTAGTTTCATCCTTCTCGGTACTTTTTTTTATCTATTTAGTTTTTTTTCTGCATTTATGCAAAGCCAGACAGAAGAAAAAGTTAGGAGTGAAAGAAAATCAATTGACGTACATTTGATTTGGATCCTCTGAAAGTTGGTGAATTTTACTTGTTATGGCTTTTTTTTTATTATCATTTCTATTTTGTTCATGCTTTTTTTTGCTTTGTTTTTTATTGTTTGTTGGGTGTATTTTTCGCTGTGATCATGACAATCCGAGGTTCGAATTGATTATGAAAGCCCTGGTCTGAAATGGCACCAATAAGAAGGTTGTAACATAGAACCCTCCCCAAAAATGTGTAGATAATACCCTTAACTTTCTTTTAGGGAATTGAAACCAAATAGACTGTTTGTAGCTTTGATCAGTTGTCATTCTGTACACTATGCTACACTCGTTTGTTGCTGTTTTTTTTGGTTTTATTAATCAACAATAAACACAAAGTATGGTTGCTAAAGTCCTTCTTTTTTTATTAATAATCTAGAACCATGGTAAGAAAGTTCAGTTGTCATTTCGTCGTTCTTTTAGTAGTTGAACAGCTATGCGAATCTCTGCATATTCTTGTGTGTAAGCTGCCATGCATGTGTGTGTATGCTGTTACCAACGAACTACGGTAGTCATGTGCCTGGCTTAACATAAATTCGTTCGTCTGCCAGTTTTTTGGTTTTCCTTCACTCCTCCTCTTCTGTCTATCTTGCTGTTTATTTGTCTATATTGATTCCTCTTGCTTATGTAACGATTGACGTCAACAAACATTTCTCTCAATTCTTAATTGTTTACCCAACGATAGTTTTGACCGGAATCCGGATACCTTTTACGTTTTTGCACTTCAGAATTTCATTTGTTTACCGAATCCTAATAAACTATTTTTCCCTATTGTCCGTTGACTGATGTCATACAAATTCCTAACCCAATTACGTTTCACTAATTCTTTAACAAAAAGATTCGCCTTTTTAATAGTTTCAAATCTTCCTCGTCAGTAAACTTTATGACTAATTTAAACGTTTTCTTCCTAATAGTGTTACATCTAAAAATATTTAAGAGCTTTGATACATATTTCATATTACATAATGCTATATTATTTAGATTTGATTTCTGAGAGTAGAAATTATGTATCTCACTGCTTTTTTGTTGACACTGTGTGGGTAATACCCTTAAATAAATGGTTAACTTAGTCCACAGGGATAGAATAAATAAAGAAACCCACAAAAGGAAAATGAGACTCATACAGGATTCAAACCTGTTCCTCAGACAAGAGTGGTCACCTGTCACAAATTCGAGGTGATCTTCTTCTTCATCCGATTTATTTTTGAACAGGCCTTTGATTAGTCCTCTATGAGAGGTTGGGGTCTGCCTGCCGGTCTTGATCGAAGTCTTCCACTCCAGGCTCGGCGGTCGCGAGGATCTAAGTTTGTAATCCCCAGGGCTGCATGGTTATGTTTACACAGTTCATCCCAAGAAAGCCTCAGTCTTCCAGCCTGCCGACTTGATGCGATGGACATGTTCCTGGCCGGGAGATCCAGCTGGAGTTTCACTCGACATGGCCAAGCCATCTCATCCTGCTCAGCTTAAGGACATCAGTTATTTCCCCTACACCAAGCCTAGAGAGAAGAGTCTCGAAGAGAGTGTCGTCTTCTGGCCTGACATGACAGATCCATCGAATCATGGCTGTTTCGTTACACTGCAGTCTCTTGAGAGTGTTCGCTGATGCAGCCCATAAACAAAGCTGGAAAGATGAGTGATTTTCAAATTCAACCCGCTCTGACGGTTGGGCTTGTTAAGGTGACAGCCGCAACAGGTGATGCCTCCCGTCTGCAGCAGAGGTTTGAATCAAGTACAAGTATCATTTTTCGCTTTGTGAGTTTGTTGGTTTATTCCCAGCCCCATGGATTCACTTAACCGTTTATTTAATGGTATTACCAACACAAACACAATCTCAACAAAAAATGTTTTAAAAAGAGGTGAGATACATATTAATGAAATAATAACAATTTCATGGCTAATATCTTTAGTATTTACTAATCTTGTCATGACGTCACTAGTATGACATTAAGTTCAGATTAAATTCTCCATAAAATGGTAATCTGTTAGATTGGCTTAAAGCATTGCTGAGGTACAGGGGTCATGGTTTAACTCAATCTTCATGGAAGCAACGAGCAGAATATTGAGCTGATCAATTCACTCAGGAAAGACATTGTTTAGATTTGGAGTTTTCCTTTTTTTTTCTGCCATTTTATAATGGAGGAGAAAGAAGAAAATATAAAATTGGCTAAAAAAAAGTGAGAAAATAAAGTGGTTGCTAAGAAAATAAATGGACGCTTTATTTTTAGCAAAATCTTGCTTTATGAATAAGCAATTAATTATTTCTAAGTATTTTGTGCTATTTTGTTGTCTTCGTTTTTTGGGTTTTTTTTTTTTCATGACATAATGTGGAATGCTAAGCGTTTTTGCATTGGTCACACGAAAAGAAGGAAGAAAAACACTGCGTGGGCGTCTCTGGTGTGAATTATGATGATGCCAACAGATGATGTTGGCAGGTCGTGGTTGTCTTGGGCCGTGGATATACAAAAACAGTCAAATGTCTGGAAAGAATGAAGAGAAGTGGAGGGTTTGGAAAAGAAGAAGAAGAAGAAGAAGAAGAAGAAGAAGAAGAAGAAGAAGAAGAAGAAGAAGAAGAAGACATATGAGGAGTAAAAGTAAATTGTTTCTTCGTTTGAAAGAGAAATTAATGTTAAGAGAAACGGGAGGGGGGGGGGATTATAAAACTGGAGAATGTAGAATAAGAAAAGGAAACAGAATAAGTTAATCCGGGGAGAAATATAATTGTGGATGTTTTATCCACAATTATATTTCTCCCTGGATTAACTTAGTTTGAATGAGGAACATGAAAATCACACTTCAAATAGAAATCCTTCCTGCATTACCATGAATGTTTTAATAATATGCAGACAGATTTTTTCAATAAGAAAATGTATATGACGAGGACAGCCTGACCTTAGTGGTGCTTTAATCTAGCAGATGACCATTTTATGGAGAATTTAGTCTCCACTTGTTTGCTTTGTTTTATGGCATATAAACACATTTGGGTTATTTGATGCTGACTCCATTTGGGGGGGGGGGTAAAAGGGTGTTATGCTTAAGGTTCTTAATATTTTCAAACATTTACCAAGTTCTATCTTGTATGCAGATCACTTGCCAATCAATTTCTTTTGTATGAGTCGTCAACGGCGACGGCTCCCACTCGTGTCCGAGTATCAGGTTCTGTCATCTGTCTGTTATCCTCTTAGTAGTGCTTATGAGTAATGTGGCTTTGAAGGCTTAGTCTATGGTGGAAGAGCCCCGGACAGTGTTTACACAGAAGGGTAGGGGGCGGACGAGGTTGTTCACGCTGCTCTCTTCTTCTTCTTCATCTTGCCTCTTCATTTTCCCTCCTCCTCTCCTCAAAGTCCGCAATGCCTTGACGTGTTGTTTTTCTCCACATGTTACGGTTCCTGGCAGTTTGTTCCCACGAGGACGCATCTATGTTAGTTAGGGGCAGGGTGCACTTCAGCTGGTCTTTATAGCGCATTTTCGGGGCTCTTCGTGGTTTGGTCTTGTTGGCAAGCTCGCCATAGAGCATTTTCTTGCGAAGTCTGGATGGATCCATTCTGTGTGTGTGACCTTCCCAGCAGAGGCGATGGTGGATGATGGTCGCCTCAACTCTAGTCACTGAGGCTCGATGCAAAATTTCTGTGTTAGATGTGTAGCTCTCCCAAGGAATTTTTAGAATTTGCCTCAGTGTTTGTTGCTGGAAGCGCTCGAAGATTTTTAATATCGCTTCAGTATAAGGTCCACGTTTTGCCTGGGTATAGAAGTGTGGATAGAACTACTGCCCGGTAGACCATGATTTTAGTGGGCATCGTCAGTGCATGGTTGTTGAATATATGGCAGTTTAATCAATCAAAGGCGGAATCGGCTGCCCTGATTCTGTTCTCTACACCTTTCTTACATGTAGGAGTAGATGTTAAGATGCTCCCTAGGCATGAAAACTGATCTACTTCCTCTAGTGGTTGGTCATTTACAATGGTGTTAGTGTTTGGGGACAGAAGACCAGCTGGATATTAGACGAATGTCTTGGTCTTGTCTGTATTCACTTGCATCCCAAAATGTTCATAGACTGTGTTGTATGTGTCTGCTAACGTCTGGAGGTTCTCTGTAGTTTGACCTGGGGTCGAATTGTCGTCAGCATACTGCAGTTGATATGAGTATATTTTGTGATTAAACAATCTGCAATTGATTAATTCTATTTAATCCATAGAGCAGTTTGATTTGGTTTATTAGACTTATAGATATTAGATTATGAGATATAAACCCACCGTCTTCAAAAAGGGGCACTATAAGTTCCACTCTGATGTCATTAAATAAGTCCTTCATAGTGCCAATATTATAGTATCTTTGCCGCATGGGGGCAAACCTGACGCATTCTAACATAAAATGTCTTATCATGTATGAGACATGACAAATCAAGCACCACGGTGGCTCCTTCTGCTCAAGCAAGAATGAATGTGCGACTTTTGTGTGACCAATACAGAATCGGGGGAGGACGACCTCCTCCCTTCATGACTTCCTACAGTACTGTCTCCATTTTCCTAGATCGGGTTGTATTATTAAAACTTTATTGGAAGTATTACTACTCAATCTAAACTTGCATTTCTTGCAAATATATGAGTGGATGTTTATTTTAACATCTGTGTATGAACTTTAAATTTGTTCAGGGCAAATCTGCACTTATTGTCATAGTATTGATGCTATGACAAGTAAATACCTAAAATAGTCGCCATGAAAGAATAAATATTTACTTGTTAATTTGTAAAAATGAATTGTTTTCAATGATGATCTTATTCAAATTGTTTTTACATGTATATTTGGATATTTGTATATTTGTCCATCAAGAAAAAGAGGAGTGATAATAGAATGGAATCATTTGAAGTGGAATAGAAAGAAAAAAAGAAAGGGAAACAAAGCGGATTGGCTTAGAAGAAAGAATAAAACACAGAAGAAATGTTAAAAAAAGAAAAGCTAATAGAAGAAGAAGAAGAAGAAGAAGAAGAAGAAGAAGAAGAAGAAGATTAAAAAAAAAGAAAATAGAAACTGTGTCAACAAAGAGAGAGGGGAAAGAGAGAGAGAATGATTTGAGAATAAAAACAGTAAAAACAACCAAACTGATGATAGATCTCAATTTGTTATCTGCAAAAACGAATGCTGTAAACAAAGGAAAGAATTTTGTTGTTGAATGATGTTTCTTTTACAAAGCAAAAAGCAGTCAGAATAACAAGAATTTTCGGACGGAATTAATCAGGTTATCCCAATTCATTAGAGTCACCAATTTGTTGAATCATTCAGTTTATCTTTTTTTAGTTTTTGTCAATATTTTTTAGATGATAGATTTTGTTATTTGTGCATAAATTACAATCGGTGTTTGCATTCTTTTTTTGTATAAGCATAATTTTGACTGCTGTACTTCCAAACCACCTTCAGATATCTGCCGCACTTGCAGAAATCTTTAACCGGGCACACATCTAATTAAACGGAGGCAGATTATTCTGGTTCCACTTGTTTGTTAGTAAAGAGAGACTGAAAGATAACAATGGCTCTGATTGGTGAAGAAGGATTACGTTTTAGAAGATAAGCAAATTTGAAATAGTCAGCAGTTAATTGAAGGATAGTGTAAGCATTTGACTGTGAGACTTGTAGCAGTCATATATTTTGATGTAAATAGACAAGTTTAATGCTGGATGATTGGCCATCGGCCAATCGAATGTCTTAGCATAAGAATACAAGTTGTTGGACTATTTCTTGCAGCGCCCACGCAGTGGTAGCGGTAGTGACCCAATGGGTCACGGGTACGTCTAGTAACAGATATAAGTTGAACATTTTTAGGTTTGGATTATTCGAACTACTGTTCTCATCTTGGATGTTATTCTCACGTTTCGGTCAATGTAATTTCTGACCTTCTTCAAATACACCCTGTCGAACTCGGAAATCTGGATTAAATAAAGGGTTACGTTGGAAATTCCTTACAGATTCCCGACTTCAACAAAATGCAACTGAACAAGGTTGGGGGTTACATTGGATGAAACATTGTGATAATAACATCCAAGATTAGGACAGAAGTTCGAATAATTAAAATTATCAATTCTCATCTAAAAAAATTTTTAGGTTTCTTTTTAAATTTTTGCATAAAAGCACAAGATTTATGTCCATTGTAATAATTTCCATATTAAGAGTTACATGGTAAGCAAGTGTGTTCAAGGTGATAGGATTCCAGGTTTTCCTGAAACCTCAAAATCTTGATTCCTGGATGTTCAAGAAGAGGATAAAGAACAAAAATTAATCTACTGGAACAGAATTTGAATACTGTCTTCATTTTGTATCAAACTCTTTTAATGATTCTTTTTAAAACTCTATGTATTGCCAAAAAAATCAAATATTACCTACTCATATTTGGACATCTCCTCTTCTCAGTGAATTATTAATAAATCCACAAATGTCAAATTATTTTCAATCACTTTACATTATGAAATGCTATAGTGAAACCCAAGTGGATTCATCATATTAAGAAATATGTATACAACTTAACTTTTTTTTTTTTTAGGCAGCACATGCACAGATTCTCTTAACTGTTATCCTTGAAAGGTTTTGAAGACACCCAACTGTTTGATTCGCAACCATCTACGACTCCATAGAGAATCTGTTTTTGCAACCAGTTCCTAAATGGGGATGACAACCAACATGGTTGAGCAAAGATAATCATTATTTCAATGTGAGTCTGTCTGGAAGAATTCAAGATCTGTCTTTCCAGCAGATACCCATGATGGATCGTAGCGAATAAGTAGAGACCACTTCAAGCGGCATCATCTGTGCAGGGTCACATCCCAATCATACAATAAACTTGGAGGATCCCCTACTGCTGAGATAGTGAACATTCTTTAGTTACTCTATGTACACTCGGTTCTTGCCACGTGAATGTGGACGGTTAAACCAAATACTGTAATAGCTGTATAATTATAACAATACTTAGATGTAGCTATGTAAAAATAAGTTTAGAATCGGAATTTTCTACATAAGGTTAAAATTTAGTGAATGGATGATTCCATTAAAAGTTAATAGCAGAACTATAAGAAGTTGCATCTTGAGAGGAAGTCCGAAGTGACATGCAATGAATAAAAGAGAGGAAACTCTTTTTCGGCAAATGAGCTGATTGGGTTTGGTCGCCTTTCACAAAGCTCCATCTTTGTTGAGCACTCCTCCCCCTCCATGACAAGCAGGCAGTGAAAAGCTGACGTGTAACACTGCAATGTTTTGAGAGAATAAAGCATCAAAAATCATGAGCCACTGAACTACAAGGTTGTTGGAGGGTTTGTTTTTTTTCCAGTGTCGCAGCTACCAGGCGAGAGAGGAAGACAGAAACTTCGGCTGCCACATCACCACTGGGATTTCAGTGAGACGACCAGCTGGTTCTTTCGATGAAGTGGACTACAGACAAACAGTGCGGATCAAAGAACACCCCACACTATGGTACGTAATAACAAAAGAATACATCTGGTTGCTTTCAAATAAATACACAAATAGAGATAAGTAAAAAATAAGTAACTTTTATTTGAAAAAACAGAATGAAAATAAAAAAATAATCAGAATGAGATTTCGATTCTTAAAAATTCTTTCTTCTCAGCATTATTGGCATCCATGAAATTTATGTAAATCATAAAGAATATGTCGTCAGAAAAATAAATCTAGTGAAAGAGAGTTGATCTATATTTAGGGGAAAATAACAAATGAGAAAACAATAATGAATTATTTTCTAATCTAACACATAACTTTATCTTGTGAGATTCTAATAGCATTTAAGCTGACATATCAAACTCTGACTAGCTATTTTTCATTTGTTATTGTTGTAACATGTTATTGGCACTATAATAACATACTTTGCTATTTAAAAAAAATATGTAATCCTATCCATAACAGCGAAGCATTTTTCAATTATGACCGAAAAATCAAAATGAGCAAGGGGAATAACTCATTTTTATTGAAGAATATAAAAACAATTGTCTCCCTTATAACTAAAATTTTATTTTCATTTTGTTGTATAAATTTTTAAAATGTGCAAATAAAAATTAAGAACTAAAATGGCTTCACTGCATCCCGGGCAACACCAAATAAGTACAGCTAGTAGGCAATAAAAAAAAATAGTAAATGAAAAGAAGAAATATCTTCATTTTCACAATAGTGAAAACAAGACCTCTCTCTAAAAAAATGAAAAATGCTATTACCATTCAATAGAAAATCCTCCTTTTCTTTTTTTTTAGTAAAAGCCCACCCATCCCATAATGTTGCTATCACTGCTGAAACAGTGCGAAATACGAGGGCTGTCTAAAAAGTATCCGACCTTTATTTTTTTCTGTACAAAATAGAGACAATAGGGCGGCGCCACTCTACACAGTGAAGGAAGACACCTTCATACGTGTCTGTGAATTTTATCATCGCCTTTTTGCGTTAGTCGCTGCCTGTCGGTCGCTGAGTGAGGTACTACACAACGTGAAGATGCGATGGGTGTAACACAAATAAGGAGTGGTTCAACCTATTCAAAAATGGCCGCACATCCGCGGAGACTGACCAGCATTCTGGCAGGCCCCAAACTGCATGGAGTGCAGCTGTTATTGAAAGGGTGCGACATTTGAGGATGGAAGATCGTCGTTCAACCATGCGGGAGATCGCACAAGAGGTCGGAGTGAGTAAAGATTCCGCACATGTAATTTTGCATGATGATTTGAACATGCACAGAGTATTGATTTACTCCTCTCCAGGAGTTAGGCACAAGGCCAGTTTTATCCTACTCCTACAAGTAAGATGTGACCCAAGATCGGGTCGGGAAAGTGGGGTTTGAAAAGACAGCGCCCGAGAAGTGAGCACTCTGGCCATTAAAAATTGCCTGGGCAGCCCCGTCGGCATTCCCCGGTAGGGGCGCCTCAGACAGTAAGCAATAAACTTACTCCTCCCCAAAGAGGGGAGGCAAAGCCTGAGAGGATGGACCTCCTAGAACTGACCAAAACAGGCCCATTGACCGGCGTAAATCAAGCCCCGAAGGACAAGACAATACCAGTATGGGGTGCAGTATCCATCGGAACAGATACTACACTTTGATCTTAGCCAAAAGGCCAAGATGCACAGAGTATTGATTTACTCCTTTTCAGGAGTTAGGCACAAGGCCAGTTTTATCTTCTCCCACAAGTAAGATGTGACCCAAGGTCGGGTCAGGAAAGTGGGGTTTAAAAATTGCCTGGGCAGCCCCGTTGGCATTCCCCGGTAGGGCGCCTCAGGCAGTAAGCAATAAACTTACTCCTCCCCAAAGAGGGGAGACGAAGCCTGGGAGGGTGGACCTCCTAGAACTGCACAGGACAGACCCATAGACCGGCGTAAATTAAGCCCCGAAGGCCAAGACGATACCAGTCTATGGGATGCAGTATCCATCGGAACAGATACTACACTTTGATGCAAAATTTGTGCCCAAGTTGTTTTCGCAGGAACAAATGGACCTCCTCCGATTTCATGTTGCACAGGACCTTCTGGAAACCGCCAACACTGAACCTGGGTTTCTGAACACTGTGATAACTGGAGATGAGTCATGGGGGTATGGGTACGACCCAGAAACAAAAAGACAGTCGTCGCAATGGAAGCATTCCGAGTCTCCAAGGCCAAAAAAAGTGCAACAGGGGAGAAGCAAAGTCATGGTTATGCTGACTGCCTTCTTTTATATCTGTGGAATTGTGCATCACGAATACGCACCGGAATGACAAATAATGACAAAGGAGTACTATGAAGATGTTCTCCAGCGTCTCTGTGATGCAGTTCAGCACAAAAGACCAGACATGTGGACAGCGAAAAACTAGCAACTGCATTACGACAACGTCCCACACATTCATCTCAATTCATCCAACGTTTCTTGGCCAAACATGGAATTCCAGTCGTTCGCCAACCTCCCTACTCTTCAGACATGGCTCCTTGCAACTTCTGGTTGTTTAGAAAATTGAAGACGCCACTGAAAGGTTCCCGTTTTGAGACTAGAGAAGAGATAGTGCGGAATGCGACAGCGGAGATGAACACTATTCCAAAAGAAGACTTCCAGAGGTGTTTCCGGCAGTGGATGGATCGGAGGGCTAAGTGTGTGCAAGCACAAGGGGCCTACTTTGAAGTGGATTAGGGTCCCAACCCTGTCAGGTATTTGAAATATTTTTTCTGGCCTAAGGTCGGATATTTTTTAGACAGGCTTTGTACAAAGATATTTCAACATGCATCAGTTCAGAATTTTCTTAGATGTTAGAGATGAAAGTCGTCTTTGAAAGTTGATGTAAAGTGTGGATAAAAGACACTCGTTTAAAACATCCAACATGCTGAAGGCAGAACCAGGAACCAGGTCTGCTGTTTAAATCTGGTAACAAACTCTTCTTTTCTTAAGATTTTTCAGTGCAATCTGTGAAATCAGTAAACCAAATCCAATACATTTTCTTATCTTTATTTGGGGAAGGTATGAACTCACAGTTCCTTCCAGCTTTGGATAAAAGAACACCATAAATTTGTCTATAATCGATCATCTAAGATATAAAATTATGTCTGTCAGATTTTAAAAGTTGGACCTAAATAGCATTTAAGCTGATTCTGATTAGTCAATTTTAATTTGTTATTGTTGTACCATGTTATTGGCAATTAAGTAATGTACTTCGTTACAATTTATCTAAAAAAAAATACTTAATCTGGTTTGGCAGATTGTTAATATGGAGACATTCTTAAAGAAACACCTAAAACGAAAATTCAACTGAGGGGAATAACCCTTATTTTTTTTAGTAAGAGTTGGCGTTTCTTATTTGCTTGTTTTAGCTTAGATACTGAACCTACAAAAAACATTAAAAAAGAAAGGCATGGTTATAGAACATAGAAATATTTGCAAAACAAATTTAAATGTAATGGATCCCTGGTAATGCCTGGTTGGTACAACTAGTTTAATTATATAGTCATCAACACTGAATTGTTTACAATGATTGTTCCAATGGATACTGTCACAGATTATGGAATCTAGTGTTCGGTTCTATTGTAGTCATTTATGTACTAATATTGTTAGGAAGGGGATGAACCTGCAATTTTCTCCCAACTATGAATAAAATAGCGACTTGTGTTCATACAATTGTTTACAATGAATCGTTTGCAATAAATATTTCTTCATTAATAACCCAAATGGGTTGATTTTGTTTAAACCAGATAAATAGGTTTTGGAGTTTTGTTTGTATTTTTATTTTTGTAACAAAAAAAGCTTCAGCCTATAAAAAGAGGAGATATGCCATAAAGTAGGCAAACCAAATCAATAAAACAAAAATAAAGAATTTGTTTCAATTGCGAGAATGGAGTTTTAGAGATGACTGATATAACTAGAGTCTATTTCACTGGTAAGCTCCCCAATATGAAGACAAAATGGCAATGATTAAGAGCAAAAGAGAACAGTCCAAAAGACATTTTGACTTTACACCTTAACTTTTACAAGAACATCAAAATTGTGGGTAAAATAAACTTGTTTTGTCAAAATGTTTAGCTCTAAGATAGCAACATCGCAGGGTGGTCTTAAACTTTTATTTGTGACTCTGCAATTAAATAATTTTTTGAGTACTTCAATTTCGGTTCCTTCTTTGAAATTACTAAAAAATTGGCAAATAATGCTATTTTTGTTAAACGTTAATTTTTTGTTACTTTATGAAATCTTTAATTTATTTTTGAAATTCTTTTAAAATTCAAACAATACTTTGAATGGTTCCATTTATTTCCAAATACATACAAGACAGACACAACATTTGAGAATGCCAATAATGTTGAGCAGAACTGAAAATGGATGAAATATGTTAAATACAAAAAGATCATATCGTAATAGAGATGAATATGGGAACACAGGAAGCGCACAAAGGGGATATTATAAAAACTTTGTGGCTTAATTATGGTCTGCATGACAAAGGGTTCAGATGTATCATTTCATTTCTGTAAGGCGCAAATGTTTCGGAATGTTCTAGTAGATTCATCAGATTCTTCAGACTATTTGGTTGCGTTGTTTCTTTAGCACTTTAATATATTCTTTGTTCGTGTGAAGAATGTACAATTTCTCAAATTGATCTCATTAATGATTTATGATATTAGAAAATGATGGAGGTAATTACTTATCTGAGTTGTCAGTTAAGAAAAGTTGTAAATGTCTGAAACATATTACTGGACAGATATGATGTGTTAAAATACAATGTGCACTCAAGTCTGAACAGCTGCAAAGTGTTTTGTTTTGTGTTTTTTAGTTATTGAATATGATATAACTTTTGCATAGGTTCATCATCGAGTAAAATTCTTTTTAAAAATACAGCTGAAATTGTGTTATTAAAGATTACCCTAATTATTCCCCTTTTGCTAAAACTCTTCAATACACTTCAAAGTATATATGTACTTGCCTGGTACCATATTGACTATACTGCAAAAATAGCTGAATAAAGCTTCTATGGTAGCACTTTTTATTTCAATCTCTACATCATTATTTATTATTTATATATATATATATATATATAAGTATAAATTTTTATTTATACAAACATTATTGGTTACATATGTGCATACATGTTTCGGTTGCACTTTTCCCAGAAAGTCAACCTCATCAGACCAAGAATTTTCGAAAAATGGCGTTTCTCGAAAATTCTTGGTCTGATGAGGTTGACTTTCTGGGAAAAGTGTAACCGAAACATTTATGCACATATGTAACCAATAATGTTTGTATAAATAAAAATTTATACTTATAAACAGCTCTACTTGTTATTGAGAACTTTTTATAAACACTTGAGTTTCTACAGATTTACAGAAACTAATACAATACATGTACTATATATATATATATATATATATATATATATATATATATATATAAAGAAGAATGCCAGGCTAATTCACTGAATCAATCAAAATTAATGGATCAATTCAAACCATTTCATGATAGGTATATAACAAAAAAGTGCTCAATATAACAATGATATAGCTGGTATTAATCTAAACAATTAGTTCCTGCATAAAACTCACTTGGTGATTCCATCAGACTGGAGGATGTGGTTTGCAAAAGTAGACTTGATGCTTATTTAGGCAACCAGAAAAAGAAAAATTAATTCAATTGTATGGATAAGTGTAAGACACTTATAATGCAGGGGATTTAAGGCAAAAATGAATAAAGCATTCAACTATATATATTTTTTTTTTTTTTTTTCTCAGCTAAAATGATGAATTTCTTCACATTTGAAAAATAAAAAATAGCCTTATGGAAAACATTCGGACAGAATATCCAACTTTTATGAAAAACTGAAAATTTTGAAACTTTAACCAATGCTCTTTTCAGATATTCTTTGATAATACTTCTATTTTATATTATAATCTATTCTATATATATATATATATATATATATATATATATATATATATATATATATATATATATATATTGGTTTTAGTATTTACTTCAACTATGTTCAATACACAAGTAGAGGTTAATGCAGTTAGCATGACAAACTACCTTTAGGAATGAAACAAACATTTCTGTTGAGCTTGCTTGCCATCAGTATAATTCATACTTATATATATATATATATATATATATATATATATATATCTGTGCAGGTCCTGTACCAGTTTAAAAATTCAAATTATACAAATGATAGAATTGTTGAGTGTGAAAATTTGCTTTTAAAAGCTTTATCCTTAATGCCATATTTGTTCATAAAACAATCTTTTACATTATTTATAGTTTTTAAATAGTAGAACTATTGCAAGACTTTATAGACAATCATTTAGCAAATAAAGCAACTACAGAATCGTTATCAGAAAATTGTCAATGCCGTATTCTTAAAGTCAGTTGAGATGGAAGAATACATGAACATTTATCTGGTACAAATGCAATTTTACACATAAAAAATATAGCATTTAAATCCTTAACTCTTATACTATTCTGCTGATAAGCATAGAAAACTGAAGACCGTATAGTTGAAAGAAAAAAAAAATTAAACTTCAGCTTATTTTTAGGATGATTTGACACTTTCAATAATTAACATTTGTTGTGCTGTAGTAGAGCCACCTCTACAAGAACGGACTAAACCAATGCCTTTTATTAACCTTTCATTTGTACATTTATTGAGGCAAATAAATACTGTTGGTTTATATAACATAATGGCGACAATGATGAGATCTATTATGTTGTATCTTAAATAACGTAATAAGATGTACACATAAATCAACAGTATTTATTATTGAGAATAAATGTACAAAGGAAAGCTTAACAATATACAAGAGTCTGAGGGCTATTTGAGGACATATAGTTTGAAGTTCACTACACACTCAAATTATTTATAATATTTTTTATTTTATTTCAGATAACCCATTCAGAAGATGTTAACCCAAGAAATTAAAAGATATGCAGTCATAATTGCTTTCACTGCAAAAGATAGTGATTTAGAAATCAGTAACTTTTTACATGCTGCCAGATCATTTGTTCATAAGGTTCGGTTGCAGATAGAGGGATGCGATGGCAGCGTTTACCCTAAGGTGGCTATGCATATTTTCTTCTGAAGTACCCAGGGTGATACACACTAAATATCCGGTTACTGTGATGGTTTCAGGAGTTGTGAGCAGTGAAACTGATATCATGCCACTTTACATTTTCCTACAACGTGTTAGGCTCAATTCAATATTAATGTTCTTAAAACAGTCGTTACGCCCTGGATAGATAAAGTATGCAATGGAATGCCATATGTCTATTTACTCCTCGTGGAGTTAGGCACAAGGCCAGTTTTATCTTACTCCCACAAGTAAGATGTGACCCAAGATCGGGTCGAGCAAGTGGGGTTAAAAGCCAGCGCTCGAGAGGTGAGCACTCTGGCCATTTAAAAATTGCCTGGGCAGCCCTGTCGGCATTCCCCGGTAGGGGCGCCTCAGACAGTAAGCAATAAACTTACTCCTCCCCAAAGAGGGGAGGCGAAGCCTGGGAGGGTGGACCTCCTAGAACTGCACAGGACAGGCGTGCAGTATCCATCGGAACAGATACTACACTTTGATCTTAGCCAAAAGGCCGTTATTTAACACCTACCCACAATAGGAGTATGTGACACAAGGTCGGAAAGTGGGATTTGAAAAGCCAGCGCCCGAGAAGGTGAGCGTTCTGGCCATTAAAAATTGCCTGGGCAGCCCCGTCGGCATTCCCCGGTAGGGGCGCCTCAGGCAGTAAGCAATTAACTTACTCCTCCCCAAAGAGGGGAGGTAAAGCCTGGGAGGGTGGACCTCCTAGAACTGCACAGGACAGATCAGACCCATAGACCGGCAGAAATCAAGCCCCGAAGGCCAAGACAATACCGATCTATGAAGTGCAGTATCCATCGGAACAGATACTACACTTTGATCTTAGCCAAAATGCCAAGTTGCCTCCACACTCTTTACCTTCTCACAAAGCCATTGTAACCCAGGACTGGTTATCAGAGAATTTTTACAATCATGTGACCATCAAAATGTGGCCCCTAACTCTTTAGATTTAAATCCTATAGACTATTACATGTGGAGCGTTGTTGAAAGGAGAAATCCTTATAATACCATAGCTTCACTAAAGGACAGCATTGTCAAGGTGATTCTGAAATGAAAAGAGACGACTTAATTTCAGCTCGTGGACAGTTGGAGCCCGAATAGAAGCCGTCATTGAAGCCAAAGGTGGATTCATATAATAATTAGATACAGAAGTATCATCAAAGATATTTGTGTCAATATGATTTAAATATATACATTTTCTGTTAAAATGTTGTTGTTTGTTTAACATACTAAAAATGTCCTCAAATAGCCCTCGCACCCTGTAACAAGTGCTTATCTAACTCAACTGCCTTCTGCTGTTGACAAGAACTGCTTGCATATATAGCATCGGTTTAGGCCATTCCCGTGGGGGATGGGTAGCAATGAATCATTAATGTTTCATAATTCGATGACTCTTAATTCCTTTGTCAGTGACTTGTTTATTTACGTAGCATCCTCATCCTCCTCCCCCTCATCATCTTCCTCCTCTCCAGAACTACTACTCTTATTGAATGTCCTTTCATTTGGTGAATCATTGGCAGCGTTATCTTCGTCATCTTTTTTCATTGTGTGCAACTGCTTCCACTTCTGGGCCATGGCCAACAGTTTCAGATTTGGCTGAGCAGACTCTTCATCGGGGAAAATGTAGTCGAAATATTCTTCCCAACCAGCGTCCGACTGAAAAGAGAAACAATTATACAAATAATAGAATCAGATAAAATACTGTGAAAAGTAAATCCAACATGAAATATTTATTCACGAATTAAAAATGAAGTCACGACTTCAATCATAGCAGAATTATTTTTCAACTATTGTTTTCAAGTGATCGTACACAGAAAGACAGAAAATAGGATTTATATTAGAACCCCGTGGAAATTCCACGGTGCCTTCTACATCAATCTGTATAATTTACTGTTAATAATAATATTCCTTTTTAAATAATAAATGTCAGGGATAATACTATCAAGAAAAAATGACTCTTTGTTCTTCCATAAAAAATAATTGCCATTGTCAACTAAATATTATTTATTTAAATAAATAAAACGGATATGTCTCTTCTTTATTTATTTATTTATTTAAAATTGTAGCAATTAATTCTTATTAAAGTATTCTATAAACGTAAGAGTTTTATGTTAGCTGGTCAAAATGCACAAAAGGGACACTTGTTTCCCGCACCGCCCTCTTCCAAAATAAATGTGCGCATGGAACTTTCTGCCTGGACATCGTCTTTTCAATCCAACCTGCATGTGAGAAGGACGCTGGCATCTTTGGGTGATTAGCTTTGTAAAAAAGAACGCAAATTCTCTGCATTGTTTCAATTTCACATCGTTCTGCCAATTATCTTGGATATTTCTCAGAATATATTTGTAAGAATTTTGCCTTTGTTTTGCTTTATTTCAGTTTCACGTTGAAATATATGCGTTCACGTTTTAGCGTCGGCCACATGCAGCCAAAATGAAATATTTCATCAGTACAACTCGTCTTCTTAGATTTTTGGCCTATCTTGCTGCTGTAATATCTTCTTACCGTAAAAATAATTGTCGACTAAATATTCTTCAAATCAATAAAACGAATGTCATTTTTTTTTAAATGTATTTACTTAAATTTGTAGTTTTAGCTGATGGGATAACATAATTTGATTTTAGAACAATTCATTTTAAAATGAGTAAAGTCGGATTTGTTTTCCTTAGTGACATCAGATTAATCACCAACCACCATCTTTGCTGATCAGACAATCTCATTAAATGTATGTGAAATGGGATTACGTGCATATGAACATGAAATGCTTTAGCATACCTCGGACCACTTACCTTTGGAATTCCTTCCCTACTCACTGTTTCCATGACTGTACCAACATGCAGAAATTTAAATGCAATGTAAACAAATATCTTGCTGCACAACTTTCCACTTAAGATGCCTACTATAAATTTGGCCCATAATCACAGTAGCCCCTTAAATCTCAGTGGCAACATGCCTTGTTTGGAGTGAAATAAAGTTTTTTTTATATATATATATATATATATATATATATATATATAGATATATATTATATATATATCTATGTATGTATAGAGATGAGGGGACTGCTGTGTGATGCGAAAGAGATGTAAGTGGATTATGTTATCATCTAACTGTAATCTTAGCTGTCTGCAACCATTGCATTTTTTGCTTTTTCAAATACTTTTGCTAACACTTTCTCAGGTCGTTCAGTTATGAGCAGCGAGGAATGAAAGATGAACACCAAGCAACAAATTAAAAGAAGATCATCATATTGAAACAACCTCCCTATTCACTTTATATCGCTTCCTGTGACATTTTTTTCTTATACCCCAAGCTGAAGACTTATTGTTGACGTCATAAAAATTTGAAACAGTTCATTAGTAGCTTCAATTGTATCATAGTTACAGAGCGTGACACACCTAGGTAGGTAACTGTAGTGTATCATTAATATATTGATGATTCTCAAACTAAAAGCAATTATCCAACGTACGGGGTGTTCAGGATAAATTTGATATTAGTTATATTCTTTCATTTCAGAACTATTTGAAGCTTTTATATAGTGGTAAAGTGCAATGGGTAGTTGTTTCTGTGTACTATTAGTGGGTTGTAGAGCTGAAGACCATAAAAGACTGGAAAACACGGGAATATTGGAAGAGAGTGACTTGCATCAGAAATCTTAACTGCAGCTCAGTGAATACATTTAATGCCCTGAGATGTGAGCTTGAGAATTGCAACAGAGATGTGGAAGCAGTGGCTAGCAGGCGTTTTAACTGTGTCTGCACAATGAAATTCACCGGGAAGCTGCATAAAAAGGTGCAGCAAAATCCAAGCCAGATGATGCAGACGATAGCAAGAGAGATGGGCGTTGGAGTGGCTACTATGAAGAAAGCGTTGAACGAAGATCTTTACGACTCCTCATAGAAAAGGGCCAAGTATTCAGAACCATCTTACAAAAGACAAGAAACTCCTCAACAAGGTCAAAAACCCAATTGAGCCGAGAATACTCTTGTTCTTCTCAGACAAGAACAACTTCTGCCGGGACCAGTTGCACAACACATAGAACAACACGTGGCTAGTCTACAGTCTCCATGAAGTCCCACATTTTATGAAGACTAAGTTCCCTCAAACTGTAATGGTCTTTGGGTGTGTTTTCAGTGACGGCCATGTCATGTCATATCTTCTGAGAACTTTCATGACTTCACCAGTCCCAACATCTGTTACCCAGTCCTAACTCACATGAATTGAAACCTCATGGACTATTATATGTGGGGCACAGTTGTGAAAGATATCAACCGTACTGCTTGAAACACAAAAAACGAGATAATTGCCAGGATCAAACTGGTGTTCGGGTATCTCTTAAAGAACACTGTGAAGGTTGTGCGCTCTAGGTTTAGGTTCCACCTTGAGGGTGGAACTTCAGGGCAGCTTCTTTGAACTGTATTCAGCAAAGATCCTCTAATAAATGCAATTTTAATTTTGAGAATACATCAATTATTGGCCAAGATATGACGTTTTTTTCCTTTGCTTTCCAAAAAATATCAGATTTATCACAAAACACCCTGCATTATAGCAGATACATTTCTAGTATTTACAAATACATGAAGAGAAAATTATTTTAACCAGGTCTTTCTTAAAACATAAGTATTTACCCTTCAAATAGAACTTTTTTGAAATGACGCATATTATGTTGCTTGACTTGCAAACTATGCAGTTAATAACCAATGTTATTCTCGATACTGAGATCATATCGGTTAAGATTTAGAAATATATTATGAACCTTCACATTCTGATGATATAATCTATAAAAGGAGGGGACATAACTCAGGATACAATTACCATAAGTTGTTCCCCTTGAATTGGTTCCACGGTCGTTATAGACAAAGTGTGGCAATGGAGATAAGTTTCCATTGTTTTCATGGTGCATGACTCCAACAGTTACTGACATCTAAGTACAGCTCCTAGCCTGCTTGTATGGCTTAGATATCAGCCCGGCAGAACGTCTACTACTGATGGAAGAAGGGGTGACTGTTAGTTACTTTGAGCCTAAAAAACAATGCTTTAGCTATATGTGGTTTATCCGTCTGAGGAGACAGCTTATCTAAGAAAAGGAAAACCGATCTAATATTTCTGCTGCTTTGCGGTGATCTACACTCATAAGAAAGGCTTCAGGAGTCAATCATGAGGAAAAATTTGGAGCCAGAGTCAAGGCAATTGTATACAAGTGTTGAAACTCCTGAACGTCAGTTAAAAGCATTGCTTTTCTAATGGAGGATGGGGGGGGGGGGGTCTACTGCATGAGTAACAGGTTACTCTCCATACATACTTTTCTGAGTACAACTCCATAGTCTGCCAATAACTGAACTATTATTTTTTAAATGTTAATCTAATCTAATGTGTTACCTTGACAAGTGTCATCATTTTTATAGTATTCCAGATTGAAAGAAAAACATGTTAAATTCTATGTAAATAATGTGGATAAAGAAGATTAAAGTTGCGAATAAAGATCAAAGTAATCTTACCCCGTCTTCTGTAACAATCTTTCGTCTCTTTTTGATCTTCTGTGGCATTAACTTCATTACGGCTTCTTGCGACGCAGTAGCACCAACCTCTTTCTGTTAAGACAAAAGCAAAAAAACAAATCTTAAACTACAAAACAACAACATGATTACCAACAAGGAAGGCACTTAATAAAAATGTAATTAATTTGATGGTGTACTTTTACTAATTTGCATAAATCAGCATATTAGAATGAATTATATGTTATTATAATGTTCACATTCTACATTTTTTCTTTCTTTTGACTATCTTTCATTTTCATTTCTTTTCACAAATGCTTTACTATTTTATTAACATTTACATAAACGTTAGAGAACCATTGTTTTATTATACTTTCAGTTCTGTCAAGACTTGGGATACTAAATTACAGAAAGAAATTTATATTATTTAGACTACTATTCTTATTGTGGTCGTTATATTCAAAATGTTTTGGCAAATGTAACCTCTGACCTTCACGTGCATCTTTTCAAACTTGGATATCTTCTCAAGGCAAGTAAATAGGGACACGAAAATATTTTAATAGTTTCTGTGACAATTCTTTTCATATTTTACCAAATTGTTAATAAAATGGTATTTATTCAAGTTTTATGATTAAACTTTAATCCAATTCATGAAATATTAACCCCTACACACCAGTTGAAAGAACTTCGAACATTCAAAATAGCAAATATTTAAAAGGACAACACATAAAAGTTGAAAAAATATATGGAGTGATTATTTTACAGGAACAGACGAGCCATCTTGCAAATGTCATATTTGCAAATACAATGTTTTCTATTTTCATTGAAATTTTTTTTAATTTTAACATTATTTCTTCTTTTTGTTTATCATCTTCTGGTGTAAAAGAAAAAGCGTGTAGGTGATCTTTTGGTCTACTTTCATTGAGAAAATAATGTTATTAGTGTTTCGAATTATGGTACAATCCCCCGAAATACAAATTAGAAGTGAGACAACATAAATAAATTTAAACTTTTGTTCTTGTGCAATATATTTTTCTTTTTAATTATTTAAATAAATAAACTTTAAAATTAAAAGCAAGAAACTCAAAATTTTAAACAAACTAGTTTACACTTATTTACAATGTAAATGCCAACAACACAAATAATTTTATTTTTTTAAATCTTACCACTTTTTAATGTCATTTTAAAGTAAACTGAATCATAATTAATAATAAAACAACTAACATTTCATGAAAAAAATGCATGGTTAATTTACTTCAAAGTCTGAATCTCTCGCCAATTGCTTTCCTTGTTTTCTAGTGTTTTGGTATGATCCCTTCCACCCCAAAGCATGCCCAAATAAGTGGGTTCAAAAAATTGGGAAAGAACAAAGATTCAAAGTTTTATTTTTCATAAAACCTTTCATGATGATCAGTTTTAAGATGTTAATTGTCCAAAATGAAATAAATGAATCATAGAATGTTTTATTTCAACAACTCCTTCAATAAGAGAATGGTTGACCACCTCCTTGTTAAAATAGTGGCATAATTCAATAAGAAATAAAATAAGAGAATGAATGGCTTCCTGTAAAAAAAAAATACTAAATTTTAAAAAAACGAACCGAGAACTGAGGTATATTTTTATATATATTAAATAAATAAATTTAAAAAAAATAATATCAAAATTAAAATTGTCATACTGGTCAACTCTAATATAAACAAAGATATCAGTATGTGTCTGCCCACGCATCAGTTGTCAATGGTTGATAGCTGAGCAGAATACATAGCATATCTCGAATCAGCAGGTGCTTGCCAATGTTTTAGCCTTGTTTTAAATGATTAAAAGTTTTTTCTATGAAAATTTAAGGAATTTACGGCAAATCATTTCCACCTTTCTAAAGTTATGGTAAACAAAAAAGAAAATATATCAACGGTCTTAATTCTGAATTTGAATATTACCGATGCTATTTTTTGTAATACATGTGAAATGTATTTATTTAAATAAATAGTAAATAAATTAAACAGCAAAAAGTGGGAAAAAAGACTTGTTTCCTTACCTCAAAGTCTAACCAAGATTCTAAAAGCATGAGGCGTTCTTCTCTCTCTTCCGCTGACTTCATGGCTCTACTGGCTTCCCTGTAGATATTACGAGCATTGACAAGGGCATCATCAACAGGAACGGACATCTCAAAATGAGCAAAACTGATCCACACCTAGTTTAAAGTAGAAAAGAAAAAAAATTCACAAAATAGCAAAAGATTTAAAACTTTGCTCAACTCAAATAGTATAAAACAAAGTCTATTTGCAATAATGTCAATTTAATACCAGAAGGAAGTGTTTCAAAACAAACAGCCTACCTTAACATGTTGCGTTCGTTGTAACAAACGTCTGTACAAGTGACGAGTACGAGCGTATTCCTCTTGATCAAACTCATAGTCGATGTAAGATTTCCATAACACTTCCGGCATATCCAGTTTAAGCTGATTGATAGCAAGTTCATAGATGCCTCGAGCCCTGTCTTTATCACCAAGAATGGCTTCTAATTCGGCATACTGGAACAAAATCAAAATACAAGTAATTATGACTCTTCAAAATATATTATTCAAGTTCAAAACAACAAATATTTATATATTATGGAGATATATTTGATGGTAAGACATCCACGTATGTTTTTGTGTATGTAGAATTAGCCTACATGATAAACAAGAACAATAAAATACAGAAATATGTGACTCACTGTTTTATTGAATAATCTCAGTCAATCCTCAATGAAATAAAATAGAATATACTTATAGTTGCTTCTGAATGTCTGACCAAAGGTCAACTAGAATGATCAACAAAACAGTGAGTCACAGATTTCTGTATTCTATCGTTTTGATTATATATATATATGGAAAATGAAAAAAGGAAAACCAAAAATATTATTTATGTATTCATCAATGTTTCGTCTTTATTTCAAGACTTCCTCGGGATGATTGATTTGAAGAAACAACCTTCTTCAAAAATCAATCATCTCGAGAAAGTCTTGATGAATACATAAATAATATTTTTGGTTTTCCTTTTTTCATTTTCAATTACGTTGGAATATTATTTCCATTTTTTTATCATATATACATGATATATATATATATATATATATATATATATATATAAATATAAATATAAATATTGTTGAGCTCAGCCCGAGTGTATGAACATTCAAATATATCTATTTAAAGCAACTATTTCGTTATGTGGCATTGTCATCCTTGACTTCAGTTGGATCCAAAAGTAATTGTTTGAACTTCTGGTTAAAATATTCACCGAAATATATTTCGTTAATACTTCTATATAAAGTTAGGTATGTTTCTATGCATAGGATTCACCCTTAAACTAATTCACAAATTATTATGAATTTGTTTGTTTTGTTTTATGACATATCAACCCTTTTGAGTTATTTAATGCCGGCTCCATTTATTTTGGTAAAAGGATTTTATGCTTGAGGTTCTTGATATTTTTAAACATTTAACAGATTCCGTCTTGTATACAAATTATTTGTAGATCAATTTCTTTTATATGTGTATATTTTGTGAGTTAACAGTTTGCAACTGATTAATTAATTTTTTTTTATCCATAGGGTAGTTTGTTTATTGGACTTATAGATATTAGATTTTGGAGTATAAACCCTCCATCTTCACAAATGACATTATGATTTCCACTCTGATGTCATTAAATAATTCTTTCATAGTACCAACATTGTAGTATTTTTGTCGCACACTCTAACAAAGTGTTTCACTATGTATAGGACTTGACAAGTTGCACACTACAGTGATGCCTTCTGCTCAAGCAGGAATGAATGTGTGGCTTTTGTGTGGCCAATATGGAGTCGAGAGAGGACGACCGTCTCCCTTTGTGACTTCCTACAGTCCTGTCTCCATTCTCCTAGATCAGGTTGTACTATCAACAATTTATTGGATGCTAATAAAATTTAATTTCTTGCAGATATATGCATGGATGTTTATTTTGACGTCTGTGTATGGAACTTTAAATTTGTTGTTGAGGATCTCTTTTTGGTCAGTTTTGGCTGCTGTGTCAGCTTTATCATTTCTTCAGATTCCTATGTGACTTGGGATCGAACAAAATATCATCTCTTTGGTGTTCAGAAATGATGTTATTAGTTTAATGATCAGTGAGTTATCCAGTTTTTTTTATTTTTCAATGTTGTTAATATTGATAAAGAGTCGAAAAGAACAATGAAGTTTTCTTTTTACTTTGCGAGATGATATCGGATGCTAAATCACTTGCATTGGATTCTGCACTTTTGATTGTTTTAATTCCCATGGTGGTATTGTTGGTTTGATGGTATCATGTATATTTTTGAGTGGGATGTTAGTTTCTTTAATTATTGATTTTATTTGGAGGTCAATAGGTTTTATTGCATTTTCTTTTCTTTGGTACAGTTCTTTATATTTTGGTTATATTTTAGTTTGAGTATGCAGGCTTTAGTGGGCATGATTTTTGCTTTATCTAGTATTGTAAAGCTAGTTTCTGTCTTCTTAGGATTAGAGGAGGTTCATGCGCTTCTACATACAAACTTTCCATTGGAGATGTTTGGAAAGCTCCCAGAACCAGTCACAGTCCTTGGTGATGAATCATTTCTAATGTTTTTAGGTACGATTTTCGAGCTAATCCATAGATGAAGCATCCATTTGGATTGTACTAGTGTTCGGTATAATTTGAATAATGTGTATTTGTCTACACCCCAGTTGGTGTGTGCCACTACTTTCATCAATTGGATGGCTTTATTGCATTTTATTCTTAATTGTTTCATGTGGGGAATAAATGTTACTTTTGAGTCAAAGATTTGAATCAATCTATGCTGTTGTACCACAGGTAGTTGTATCCCCTTCCAGTTTTAAAACTGGATCGCAGTGCATTTTCTGTAATTGACAGAAATGCATACATTTGGTTTTATTACGGGATATTTTAAAACTTTTCAATTGTCCATCAATTTATTTTATTCAGGCATTATTGTAGTTGACGTTCAATCGTATAGATGTTTTTGGCTGCGTGGCAAATTAAAACGTCATCTACATATAATGATCCTTCTACGCCAGGTTGGAAACTTTTTACATTATTAATTTTTATATTGAATAAGGTAACGGATAATATACTTCCTTGTGCCATACCCATATCCTGTATCTTTGTGTCTAAAAGTGTATTGCTTATTCGTGTTTTAAAATACATTAAGAAATTACTGATCAATATAGGTAATTTACTTTTCATTCCAAGCTGTTTTAAGTCTCTTTTTATAACATATCTCCAGGCTGTGTCGTATGCTTTTTCTAGATCGAAGAATATGGCAGTTAGGTGTTCTTTTTTAATGAAAGCATTTTGTACCACAGGTTTTAGGCAAACTAATTGGTTAATAGTACCTCTATTTTTCCGGTATCCCGATTGTAAGTTTGTGATTAGTTTGTTTTTTCCAAATACCATGTCAGTCTGGTATTCACCATTCTCTCCATGGTTTTGCAGACACAACATGTCAATGCAATGGGTCTGTAATTTATTATGCCTGTAAAAGAGTTTTGATTTTTGGTTATGGGGATTATAATAACCTGTTTCCATAGTATAGTTACGCTGCCTGTTGTCCATATATGGTTATAGATAGACAGTAGATATTATCTTGATTTTTGGAGTAGGTTTTTCAGGAATTCATAGTGGATTTCATCAGGACCAATGACTATGGAACCATTTAATTCATAATTTGTGAAGGGCTGATTGTAGTCTTGGGGAATTTTTGTTTGGAAATTCATCTGTTCTTTTTCTTCTTTTCTTTGATTTTTTTTTTAAATTGATTGTTAGTATTTTTGGAAAAAAGGAAGTTTTTTTCAAAGGTTTCTGATAGGAAGTTTGCTATTTCCCTCTTATTTGTGGCTTTTGTATTGTTATGTATTAGGTATTTTAGGGATGTATTGTTTTTCCCTGATATTTTCTTTACCATGTCGTTTTACTTTTTATATTGATGTTCATTTTTGATATGTAGTTTTGACATGTTTTTCTTTTAGCTTCTTTAAATGTTCGTCGGGTTTGGGCCCTATAGTTCTTAAAGGTATTTAGCTTTTCTTCTGTTGGGTTGTTTTGAAATTTTCGGCATTTCCTTATCGCTCTTCTACATTCATCATCAAACAATGGTTTATTTCGTTTTAAAGAGAAGGATGTTTTGGCTATACTTTCCTTTGCTATTGATATTAATGTATTAGTAAAGTGTGCGGTGGTAGGGTCTTTATTTTAATCCTCTGACTCTGGGGTCAATTTGTAATGGCATAGCTGCTTTAATTTTTCCCCATTGGCTTTTTTGAGGTTCCAACATGGTGTTTGTATCTCAGTTTGAGGTGTAAAGATGTTTTCTAAGAAAATCGGTAAATCCCACATGTGTCGTAGTGGACTTTTCAATTATAATTTAGGAATAGATTAGGATCCTATATTGTAAAGTCTATTGTAGAATATGTGTCTGTTACTGGATCTACAGAGTGATTCATAAGTCACTTAGCTATTTATTTTTGAAATTCTAAAGTTAAAAAATATGGTAATACAAAACAGAAAGTTTATTCAACAAATTCATTTATAAGAGTTTAAAATTACAGCAAATTTTCAAAATGTCCACCTTCGTTCTGCATGCATAGCTCCATTCGTTTTGCAAGGAATTTACGACTCTTTGTAGCATATTTGATTGATTATGAAATAAATATACATAAAAACAAATATATAAACGAACAAATTTAAAATAACAAATAGCAGTAATTAGAGAGTAAGATAACAATTATCAAAAGTTTATAGTATGTTTGTGCTTCATATAGTAATCATTTTAAATAGCTAAGTGAAGTGACTTATGAATAACCCTGTAGATATGTGTTTACTTTGTTGTTGTTGTTGTACGTACACAATTTATGTTTATTCAAATAGTGACTATTAATTTCCTCTTTTTCTCAGCTTTCTTGCTTCCCCATATTTCATTATGGCTGTTGAAGTCTCCCATTATAATAAAAGGTCTAAGCAGTTGTTCAATTAATTCACTTAGTTCTGATTCTTTGAGTTCTTCATTTTGCGGTATATATAATGAGCACACGGTTATAGTTTTATGAATGGATGCCGATATGGCGATTGCTTGCATATTTGTATTTAGGTTGATTTGATTATGTGGGATATTATTTTTAATGATAACTGATGATCCACCAGTCCTTACAGTATACTGTTTTATATAGTTGAAAGATTGGTAATTTCTAATGTTAATTGTATTGTTGTCTTTGAGTTGAGTTTCTTGAAAGCATATGATTGGCGGACAGTGGTTTGTAATGAGTAGCATCAGTTCGCAATAGTTGGTCCTTATTCCTCTTATGCTCCATTGAATTATTTTATTGTCCATGGGTTTTTAGTTTTAGTTCTGTGATCTGCAAAACTTATTTTAAGTATTAAATATTTTCTTTGCTTTTTAAGATTTGGACTTTCTTCTTTACCTTTCATCTATCTAGGAGATTGTAGTTTCATCCCTTGTTGGGGCTTCAGGTTCTTGGTTGAGAGCAATTGAGTTTTGTAGAGTTGTTAGTTTGTGTTCTTGTCTGTTTTTTGGATCTTGTTTATTTGCCTTTATTTTCTTGATTCTAGTTCCGTTGGTCTGAGCCGTGGTGTTTTTAGTTTCCACCTTTTCAAGAGTTTGGAATTTGCTTTGTGTAGTTATCGGTTAAGTTTCTTGTTTTTCAGAGGGTTTTTTGTTTGATGTTTTTTTCTTTGGTTACCTGTTTCAAGCATGTTTTTTTCCTTTTGTGTTTGGTTTTGCTGTTTCTTTCATTTTATTATTCATATTTGAATATAAATCTTTTAGGTTTTCTTAAAACTTTGGCCATTTGTTATGGTCTAGTTTGATGAGTTTTTCGATAAGTTTTCTGTATTAGTTGTTTGTTTCATTTTGTTGCTTTCATGGGCTTATTTTGGGGGTAACTTCTGCATATGTATTGTTTTTTAAGTACAATTCAACAATTTTTTCTTGCTTCCGGGTAGGATATATTTCTTTTATATTTTACTTCTGTCATTTCTTTTTGGTAAATTATGCATGTTTTGGAATAGGCTAGGTGGTTTTCATTACAGTTTGGACATTTTATGTCTTTTTGGCATTCTTCTTCTTTGTGGTTGGGTCCTTTTTCTCCACGTTTCCCACATATTTTCATCCCTCTACATACTTCCTTATGGTACCCATATTTATGGCATTTATGGAATCTTAGGGGAGTTGGTATGTATTGCTTTACTTTTTCAATTATATAACCTATTTTTATTTCTTTAAGAATCATCAGGGTGTCGAAAGTTAGTATGTATGTGTTTGTTGGTGTGATTTGACCATTTCTTTTTATGTTTATATGTCAATCACTCATTGTTTCTTTAATGCTGTTGTTATTTCTTCTTTTGTTGGCAAGAATAATTCATGATTTCTTACAACTCTTTTGTAGATGCTTAGTTTTTCATGTGAAAAAACTTTGCATCTATGGTTGTAGAATTTTTCCATTTTTAACAGGTCTTGGGCATCTTTGTTATTGTTTACTTCAAAAAGAAGGTTCACGTTTCTTTATTTTTTTTTTGCCTTTGGGTTGCTCTTACTCGTTAGTATTTTTTCAACTAGGAATGGTGATAATTCACTCAATTTTTATTTTCTAATAATTCCATTACTAAGAATCTTGGGAAATTCTTAGGGAGATTGTTTTTTGGGGGAGTGTATATTTTTTCGTCCTCTGAGCTGGAGATGTCCGACATATCAGAGTGGTATCTTTTAAAGGTTTTTGGGGAAAAAATAATCCATGTATGTTTATTTTGTTTTGTTTTTTTCATCACCCTTGCTCCCCACCCACTTCGGAGCCCTTTGTGAGAAGTGGCAGGATACAGGGATGACACACTTGGTTTATGTGGAACACTGAGCAACTATTTTCCTTCGATTTTGCTTTTTTGGGGTTTTAAGAAAAATGTCAGAGATGTCACAGCCATGTTAATGTTTTATTCAACATAACTAATTGACCTTCTGCCACCACTTCTAACCATATTTTGAGGGTTATTTATTAGTGGGGGTCGGAATAAGAATATTAGTTGTGAGTAGGTTGGTGTGGGTTTTATATGGTGGGGCTTGACGTGACCAGCAGAATTGGGCCTCTCCAACCACCCATCAAGCCCAGGTAAAAGCAAAAGTGAAGTGTTGCAGTGCGCATATTGATTTTCCTGTGTTACGGACTGCTCAGTCACCAGAATCCCTACCTTAAGTATCACGGGTTGCCACCCACGACAAACTGGTAGCCCCATTATGGAAAGAAGAAGAAGAAGAAGAAGAAGAAGAAGAAGAAGAAGAAGAAGAAGAAGAAGAAGAAGAAGAAGAAGAAGAAGAAAGTTTGTTTTTTTTTGGCTTTGCAGAACAGGATTCAGTTTTACAAAGGGAAAGGAAAAAAAACAAAAACTTCAATATTTGGTGCATTTTAGGTCAGGAAGCCGGCATCTTCAGACAGTCTGATCTGATATAGTCAGATATTATGAATTTTGGAACACAGTTGCTAGGTGTAAGGATGAGTAATGTGGGCTATATTTAGGTTAATTTAGTTTTATGCTAAGGGGGGGGGGGCAAAATTAAGATACCTCTGATGTTTTATGAACTTTTAACCTTAGATACTAGACATCAATTAATAAATATTCTACAAATTTCAGTCTTTTGGGGTATTTTAAAGGGGTTTAGGAGGCATAATATGGACACAACCTCCCATTTGAAAATTCAAATATATCAGATTTGCATTAAATTTGTCATTAGATACCAATCAAGCAAGATTCCCTGAATTTCTATTTCTTAAGCCTTAAATTTTAAACATTTTTTACAATTAAAATCATGTAATAGATTTTGATTAAAATTGGAATAAGGATTCATGATTATAAGTTTAAATATCAGTACATCTTGATTTTAATCTTCATAAAAGGACAAAAATTTGGTGCAAAACTGTTTTTATTGTGGGTATTAACTTTACAGGCATTTTTCTAGTTTTTCATAATAAATCAAGAAAGAATAAAATTCACTGCTTGTAAGACAGCATAAACTAAAAAAGAAGAACGGAAAAACAAATGAAATAGAATAGATTTGCTTTTGCGTAATCTAAGCCCTGATCAAACTAAATATTGCTTTAATTTAATAAATAATCTCCGCCAAAAAACATTTTTTTTATAACATATTGTTTTCAAATGTCCATTTTTAACAAATAATTAGTGTCTGGTGTCACTTTTCAAACCAAAAATAAAAACAAGACATTTTCAAATTGATTTGGCAATATTTTCCATATAAGTAAAAAGTATTTTTTCAAAGGTAATTTTTTAAAAACTAATATAACTTTAGTACACTTATAAAAATTATTTCATTTACCAATAATTTTATTCGTATCAAATTGTACATTACTTCCAGTGTATAGATGCTATTATTTAATATTTCTTTCAATCATTCCTTTTTAATTTCTTGCCTCAACAGAAGTATGTTGCTACAAACATGCTATTTCGTAGTTTTTAAATGTTCAGTATTATTTATAAATTTATTAATTAAATAACAAAATAATTAATACTTATAATTAAAAAATTGAGTAAAAATACTTATATGGGGTTCAGACATGGGTGAATGAGCAGATTTAGAGAGGGGGGGGGGGGCTGAAGAAGAGAATAACTTCTATTCTCCAGCAAAAACATATATTCTCATTTGTTAGGAAATACAGGAAAAATATTTATAAAAGGGGAATAATTGTTACCTTCATCCATGTTGTGCAATTCTCAGGTCCAAACTCGAGGAATTTTTCATACAAAACTCGGCAACGATCAAATTCTCTCAATTGAATTTCAAGATCTATATAACCACGGAACAATTTATTTTTCGGACACTTTCCAATAGAAACACCCTGAAAGAATCAAACGTGTGTAAATAACTTGTTTATATGGCTACTTTAGTTGATGCATTGTGTATGAATGGTGTGAATATAAAACCAATCATAAAACAAAAATAGCACCTCAAAGAAGTATTCATTTATGTCTTGATTCTCAACTCCGTAAAAACGTTCTGCAAGAAAGAAAAATACACAATTCCATTTGAACATCTCAATTTTTTTTAAATACATTACTAGCTGTACCAAGCTGGCGTTGCTCAAGATTCAGTGATGTCAATGTAGTTAAAAAATGTTTGTTCGCACATTTTTAAAGTTATAAGCAGAAATAAATAAAATTATTGTTTTTACTGTTTACTTCAATAATTATTAGATTAATACTAGATTTATAAAAAAAAAACATGTCTAAGTCACATATAGGCAAGAAACACACATATCAGGAAAAGATAATCATGTAAGAGAGAGAACTCCCTTTTTAACATTAAAGTGAAAATATGAGTTAAGTCCCTTATATTATATTAGCTATTAGAAAAAAAATCAGTATTCAGCTTTTTAGGTCATTTAAATTTGACTTCATTGTAATAATGTTCCTAGGCCGAAAAAAAATTTTTTCAAAGAAACCTAAGCGAAATACATTATTTTTTTGCAAAGAACATGGTAAAAGGAAGATGAAGACAAATTGGCTAGTCAGAAGCAAATATTGACATGTCAAATGCATTGCTACTTAGGTCTGACTTTGAAAGTCAGACTGACTTAATTTTATATATTAGATAATAAGATACTTTGTTGGATTGAGACCTGCGCTACAAGTCCCTCGACGTTGGTGCTTTTCGTCATTTTACGTAAAACGCCGGAAAGCCCCGAAGCGGTTAGTCAATGAAACTGCAAGAAGATGAATAACTGATTGAAATGAATAAACAGACGACATCTAAACTTGATAACTGAATTTTTGACGTCTGCAAACAGGTCTGCTGAAACCCTAACCCTAATTCCTAACCCTGCCCAAACCCTAACGAAAGCGACAATAATAATCAATAAAAAAAATAATAATTTCGTAAAATTAAAAAAAAAAACACTATCTTGATTAAACACTTATTTCTTCATTAAAACTTTTTAATTTAAACATTTATTTGAATCACTGTTATTTCTTCGTTAAAACTATAAATATTTATTTCATACAAAATTTTTTGCTTGTTTTTTCCCCAATTGTAAATCCTGCCTCGTTTGTGCTTTTTTGGATGCAGGTAAGTCAACGGATTTTTCATTCGGCACTTTCCGGCGTTTTATGTAAACATTCAGAAAGTACCAACATCGAGGCACTTTCAGCGCGGGTCCTAATGTAAAAAAGCACCAGATAATATTATATATTATAGTAAGTTTCAGATTCTCTTTAATTTATTTACTACAAGAGTTTGATTAAGTACAGGGAATACTTTGCCTTGACATGTCAAGAATCTTAATAGTGTAGATAGTTTTGAAAATAACATCCATCAATTTTGTGATTATTATGATATAAAGACTGGAAATTGCATAGACAGTATTGGGAGCTCTCAGATAAGATCTTTTTTTTAAGTCCGAGCTTACTGAAGTTATACAGATTTGTTAAATAAAGTAGAGGATGGAGAAAAAAAAAAGTAGAAACAAAAAATATAACGAAACAATTTTTGGAGACCTTGAGATTAACTCTAGCAAGAGATAAAACGGTGCTTGTGCTGTTCAGCGGCCGTATTAAAAAATTATTTTTTTATAAAAACAATATTATATACTTATTCAGCGTTATATTTTTACTCACTGTACAAAAAAGTACAAAAAATTATCTACTAGAACTTTAATTACAAGTATTTTTCCATTCTGAAGATTTCAAGGGCAGATAATTGAAATCTTCTTAAGAAAGAAGATGGAGGCTTAGTGAACGAATCGCTGTTATGATACGCAGAATGGAAAAATACTTGTAATTAAAGTTCTAGTGGATAATTTTTTCTACTTTTTTGTACAGTGAGTAAGAATATAATGCTGAATAAGTATATAATATTGTTTTTATAAAAAAATAATTTTTTAATACGGCCGCTGAACAGCACAAGCACCGATAAAACTAGTGAAAAAATAAAATCCAGATAAGTGTTGCAGTTATCTACGCATAAATTATCTAATAATAATAATAATAAAAGCTGCAGTTATAACTCATCGACTCTCGTTGCTTTGTCAAATTAATGCCCAGTATGAACCACTCTCTATAAATGGCTTTGATCATAGTGGATCATGCATTGTGAATAACAAGACCCACTCACACCACCAGGCAAATGATTACTGTACAGGTCCACTGTGTCATGTCAGAAACCTACCTATTCGCAGGGGTTATTTCGGAGTTTTCCTTTTGCTCGACTAGTTGTCCTACCAAGATTGGAGAATCGACACAACTCAACTATATAACCCACTAGATGTACCAACCCGATGTTGCCCTGGATGCACTGAAGTCAGTTTTTAATTTTTGTTTGTACATTTTAAACTTAAGGTAGATAACTCTTATTATATTATTCAACTTAAAATCAGTTATCCCCCCTTGCTCATTTTTATAGGTGATTATTTAAAAATGTTTCATAGTGGGCCCGATTAAACAATTTTTTAAAAATAAATTATCACTAAGTACGTTATTATATTGCCAATAACATGGTACAACAATAACAAATAGAAAATTGGCTAGTCAAAAGAAAAGTTTGATTTGTTAACTAAACGGTTTGACTATCCAGCAAGATAACTTCACATGTTAGATAAATAGGGGTGAGTAGATAGGGATTCATACCTTTCTCACGGGGAATCTTAAAAATTAAATCATTTACATTTCTTTATATAGATTTATTAAACCAACTATCAACCATTTTGATTTAATATTACATTCATTGTTGTTGTTATTATTTTCCTTTTCATGGCAGCTACATATGTGAAAATAGAGTTACTATATCAACGTATATAGGTTGGTAGGTAGTGACAATGCTATTAATGAATAGATGATCTTTTCTAAATGTAACCGTTTTGGGGCATATAACGCCTATGACTCAAACAACTTGTTACTTTTCAAAGTTTGGTTGGTTTGTATCAGCTTCCCCTTCTAGTGTTTAGGTGGTGGGTTCAATTCTTAAAGGGAGTAGTAAAATTAAAGCTTGATTAGTCAAGCATTTTAGGTGTTCCGTTTAGCTCCTTCTGTCTTATTATAAATATCTTCTGAAAAAGTGCCTACACGATATAGAGCTTATATTGAAGCAAGGGTTGAGAAATCGCCAACTGTACCACGCCTGATCCAGTCAGTCATCTTGGTTTTGTCCAAGACAACTGAAAGCAATGCTGCATCCTGCAAAGGATTTGTGTGATTCCTGAGTTTTCCTTGTCTAGACTAGTTGGAGATTCTAGTCAACCAGTCTATTTCAAATATAACGAGGGGGATAGAGAGGGAGATGGATTCAGCAATCCGCCCAAAATTAGAGAAAATGACTTTACGATCACCCATCTAAGTACTGACCAGGATCCACGTTACTTCATGTGATCCAATGAGAACTGGTGTTTCAACCTAATTTAGTCATAGATAAAAACATAGGTATGTCGATAATGACCACAGTATAGATAATGAATATAACTAGAATATGAAAGATCACCTTTACGCAAAGTTAACCAACAATGGATAGTCTTACAGAAAGCAATCAAGAAACATTGATTATGTCATCATAAACATTGCACTTAAGATAAAACGAAAACAAAAAAATACAACATACCAAAATTTTTCGTGCACCTTGAAGATTTTTTTGCCGGATTTCAAATTGCGCAAAAAGAAGCCAAATTTTGGCAAATGTAAATTTTTTGTGAGGAATCACATCCAGTGACGCCGTATAAACAGCTCTCACTCTTTCAGGATCGTTGCATTCAAGTTCTTCAAAAAGTGCATACATAATCCAAAGATAGATGTATCGGCGCCAATGGCGTTTCTCCTGTGAACAGAAAAAGGACAAAATGTGACGTAATGAAGAAGGTCTACAAAAAAGTGGACATGATGGAAATAATTCAAATAAATATGATGGGGGAGATGATCATATCAATATTAGTCAATAGAGCAGCATTGGAGTCATTTTTTTTTATTATGACTGTGTACAGTTTATACAATATTGATAAAATCAAATATTTGATAAAATTTGGTATTTTTGGTCGATTTCACTTTTACATAATACGACGTGACCGTTTTCATTTTTTAGTGTTAGAAAATGCGTTTATGAAACTTTTTTTAATAGCTTAAAATAAATGAGATTTATATGAGATTTTTTCAGCCTTTCATAATAACAGAGTAAAATAACATTGAGTTATTTTTATTTGACAAGATCTTCATTTTATTTTTTGTTATGAGAATTAAAAAAACGTGTGGTATTTTGATCAAAGCTATTTATAATCACTGTCGACCAAGAGAAGAGTCTATCAGGCATGTGTATGCAGTATGATGATGTATGGAAGTGAAACATGACCAGTGAGGTTTTGAGGATATGCATTTGCATAGAGAGAAATGATATGAGAATGATACGATGGATGTGTAATGTGAGTCTTAAAGACATGTTTAATTCTGATGACCTTGGAGATAGATTAAATCTGGACAGTCTAAGGAGATGTGTGCAGAACAGGCCACGTTGAAAGAATGGATAAAAGTTCTTGGGTCAATAGATGTAGAAGAGTTAAGGTAGCAGATCCAGTTCATAGGGGAAGGTCAAGGAAAACATGGGAGGAAGTGATAAAAATGGATTTGAGAGAAAAAGAGATAAATAAAGACCTTGCCAGAGATAGGTTAGTTTGGAAGTCAATTTCTTAAAGCATGTAAAACAAACGAACGTTAAACTGATGATGATGATCATCATCATGGTTATATTAAGCAACTGACTTACCTGAGAGGGGGGAAGGTTGGCTATAGCTCTCTCATAAACTTCTCGTATTTGTTCTACATCTCCATCTGCTTCTAATAGCCGAAGATAATCAAACCAAGCATCATAGTTCATTGGATTGACTTTAACTTCCTTGAAGAGAAAAATTATTTTTTAAACATTCAGTAAAATATATCACATACAGATCTTGGTTAATATTAACTTCATGGAAATCCTAAAAAATGCTGTTTGGCACTATTTGAAAACAACTTATTATTGCATGAAACCATTTTATTTAATGATTTTTTTTTAACAAAAAAAAACAATAACTTATAGCCATTTGAATCGTACATGCGAAATGATGGTAAAACATCTCGTCACGTTGGATGTTTTTAAATACAGCTGATGTAAATAATGGTGCAAGATAGAAGGGAAATAAATCTTTTCGTATTATGTCACAAAGCAAATAACTCCCGCTACCTAAAAAGAAAATAACCTGTTTCTATTTTTTACATTTTGTATAAAAGTCAAGGAACCGGAGTTATTTTTCTTGTCGCATATTACGAACATATATTATGCTGATAAAACAAAATGTCACAGTGAGTAGTCAAAGTAGTACTAATTCCCAATAGAAAATATTACTTTATTACTTACTCTATACCTATTAATATTAACAGCAAAGAAATAAACCTTCAATAGTGCATTCACTATGACTAATAAAAACATGGTGCATTAGCCGAGTTCATCTTAAATTCCAGTCGGAGTAACAAGTGCGTTCAGATTTGATTTGTGATGGCAATTCTTTTTTTACACAAGTACTTGATTTTTTATTTACTCTAGATTTAACTGGTGATATTTTTGATAATATCTTTTAAACATTTGATAATATTGCTTTTGTTATTTATTAAATCTTACATATATCACTAGCAAGAAGACCCTGCATTGCTTGAAATTGCATGAGGGACCCTGTGTCTGTTTTATCCTCAGCACATAACACCATCTTACTTTTTTATTCATAATTTTTACATTTTACAATATTAAATTTTTGGAGTGGAGCTGAAGGATGTCCTCAGCATTTATTGGGTGAGGGGGGGGGGGTGTAAGTAAAGTGACATTAACTGAAATAAATTTCAGAAAATTTAGCTCTTAACCCCCCTTAAGGCACACTCAGTTTTTCCTTGAAATTCACGAGGACCTCTGTGCACTCCTGCTCCAAGCCCTGAATCACTTATTAAAATTTATATAATTTTCATGTTATAAATAAAATAAAGTAAAATATTATATTTCTTTTTTATGGATGTTAAGCAAAAACGGAAACCAACAATAATATTGTACACTTTTTAATAAAAATTAAATATACTTATCAAAGTATGCTGAGTAATGTAGTTTCAGAATATATATAGTTATGAGATCTATCTCCAAAACCCTAGCAGGAGTTTGTGAACAAAAAAAACAAACACTAAGTACAACCCTGTCCCACTGTTTAACAACATTTTAGAAGTGGTTCTTTCTTACCTCTTCATACTGGAATCTTCTCTTACTGACAATCACATCTTCAATGGCCGTTCGATCTCCGTAACGTTTTTCATGTTTTGTGTAATTTTTGTAGATTTCTGTACACTTTTCTTTGGGTAAACCATCCAAGGCAAACTTATAAATTGCACGAGCACGTTCATGCTGAAAAGAAAAAGAAAACTTTATTTATTTTTTTAATCCTAAAAAAAATCTTGAAATCTTATCAGGTAAAATGTAAAAACAATACAACCAATTGTTTCAACAACCATCCTCAACACCACAAACATGAAGTTTATCTAATTATATCAAAGGTTAGAAATAAACATTTTTCAATCTTTAATAAAGACCTTTTGTAATTCCTTGTAAGTTATCCAGCTGATGCTAAATGTTCTTGCAACATTGCAATCACACATTTTGGTTTTGTGATATGCAATATTGCAATTATCTACCCAAGTTCAACTGACCACTCATTCCCAAAGTTCATTCACAATTAACATAGCATTGCAAAATGCAATAGCTGAAAAATGCCTGCATTGGTCAAATAATATCAGAATGCTAATTTTGTTCACCTAACAATGTTTATAGAAGGTATTTAATGTCTCTTCATATTTTTTTAATTTAGAATCAAAAATTTATTATTAAATTTTATTCGAATTATCATTTTTCTATTGTGGAAAGTTTAAAAAGAAATGTTGATGTAACATTATAAAGCGGAGGTGCTAGGGAGGGGGGGGGGCACCATTCTAAGATTGTAGTAACAGCATTTTATTAGCTGCTTAAATAAAATAAATTCAAATAATTTTACCCAATTCCAGATTTGCAAATATCTAAATATTTTTTTTAAATAAGAATACTTTTATTCATTGTCAACATTTTTTTTTTTACTTCTATTAAAGAAACTTATTACAAATTTGATTATTTATCTGTCTTTATTTTTATTTTATAAAATTAAACAAATAAAATCAATCAAAAAATTAATTTTAATTTATTCAAACAAACAAAAAATTGTTTTTTTTATTTTTTCAAATTTACTTCATTTAAAGAAAAACGCAAGAGCAAAAAAAAATGTCCTAATTTCTCGAAATAAAAAAAGAGAAAAGAAATGCGTAAAAACTCGCTTACCTCCCTTTGGGTTTCTTCAAACTTAGCAAATGCAATAAGAAGAGTTTCATCAATATTATCTTGACCAAAAAACTCCACTGCTCGTTCATACACTCGTCGTGCACTGTTAATGTAATTGTTCTTTTCTTCAAAACGAGCATATTTTATCCAATTCTTTACTTCCGGATGAATGTAAACAAGTAAACAAAGTTAAGGTTAAATGAGTTGAATTTTTTGGAAAAAAAAAAATACATTTTAAGAAAGTGCTTCCATATAACTAAGCTTGGTATTGTTTGAAATTGGTTAACAGAAAAAGTTACTTTAATCGTGCATATTTTTTTGAGTCTATTTAAAATGGCATCAAATCCAACAAACTTTGAAAGTGAGGTGCGTCATCAAATTAATGTGTGTGGCTGAGAAATGCAAACCGTGTGATATTCATGCATAATGCATACAGAGTAGAGCATGCTTTAGTCAAAACAAATGTTTATAAATGAGCTAAATTGTTAAAAAATGTTTGAAATGGTATTCAAGTTGAGGACAGGCCAGGCATGCCCACAATGGTGGGTACACCTGAAATGTTGGATTCAGTTAATGCGCTCAATTTTATTGACAGAAGTGTTACAATAGAGGGCATTACTTAAAAATTAGGAATTTCTGTGGATACAGCTGCACACATAAAGTTGTGCATGATGAGCTTACCTTTTTGTAAGGCCCAGTTGTTGTTGGGTTCCCAAAATGTCTACGACAGAGCACAAACAAATGAAAGTCTAGCTGTGCCTCTCGATTTGCAAAAGATAGTAGGATTTTCTGAAAACATTTTCACAGGTCTTGAAACATGGATTTGCCACTATACGCCTAAGTCGAAAAGACAATCCATGAAGTAGAAACACAGACTCTCTGGTAAAGTTCCGAGCGCAGCGGTCAATAAAGAAGGTTTTGCCAACAGTGTTGGACAAGAAAGAACCAATCAATTTCTTTGAAAAAAGGTGGAACTGTAAACAGTGATCCCTATTGCCAACTTTTTTTTTTTTTACATTAAAGGTCACAGCTTATTAAGGCCCAAAGGCCACTCGAGGATAAGGGTTAAAGAGTTTGACTCGAGGACAAGGGTCAATGAGCCTGACCAGTGAACGGTGAGACAACATCGCATTCACCGGCACGATAGCTGCAGCAGGGCAGAAACCGACCACCTTAGGCAAGTAATGTTTAGGCAAGTAATGTGAAGAACAAAGAGGTCTTCAATCTTCCACGGTTACTTTTCACGAGGACAATGCAAGGTCTTGCAGTAAAAACAGTGGAAACCCTCAGTCAATTTGGTTGGCAACAGCTGCCACATCCTCATAACAGTTCAAATCTGGCCTCTCCTGATTTCCACTTGTTTAGCAACAATTTCTGTGGGGAACAAAATGATGAAGCAATGAGATGGTCAGTAAATACCTAAAATCTCAGTTGAAATATTCATATGCTGAAGGAATACAATAGCTTGATTTTTGATGGGTACAAATGTTTAATGAATGAAGAATATATTGAAAAATAAAGCAAAAAAATAATCCTTTATTATATTTTCATGTTATTTTTTTGCAATAGGACTATTTTTAAATATAATTAATACAGAAAACAAAAATCCCATTATTTAGTTGTAATAGCTTATATATTACCAATTTTATAAAGACTTGAAAACAAAAAATGGAGTATCCTTCATTTAAAAAGAAAATTGATAAAAAGACGATAATACTCAAAAAACATCAATAAAGTTATTTACCAGAAATTACATTTGCAATCTAAATAATTTAAGGAGTAATTGATTAAATATTTAAGTATCTAAGAAATAACAAACTGAATGGTTTAATCCAATAATCTGAAAAATAAAAAAAATGAAATGTATATACTGTATTGTATCTATCAATAAACTAATAATGACTATAACATGAATACAAGTATATTTCAACACTAAAACAAAATGTGTGTATATCATATATTTATTGAAGGATATGTGTTGTAGGCCGTAAACTAACAAAGAAGTCCAAGGTTAACAGTGTAATAAAATGTAAGAAAAAAACTTAGCGTTATATCATTCCAAACTATCGTGGATACTTTGGATTATTTGGACTACTATTCTCATCTTGGTTGCTATATTCACAATGTTTCGGACAATTCTTAAGCTGTATATTCTGTTTCATAAGTTTTCAAAAATGAAGGATACTTTATTTGTTAATAAGTTCTGGAGTTTTTATATTGATGACAACTGATAATTACAAGTCATGCATTTGATAAGTAGAAAAAATAGTTAAATTCAAACCCTTAGAAATTGTTTTTAAAACCCTTACAATTTATAAAAAATAATCAGAAGATTTTGCAAAACCAAACCAATAAAAAGGATATATCGTTCATAAACTGCTCTTGCTCTGTCCAATTCTTTGTATCTTAACTCAAAATTAATGTATGAGTGCCAGGCCTGTTCTTCAGGTTGCCATTCCATCCATCGTTCAAAGACTTGACGAGCCCCTGCAACAAATAATAATTATACAGCTGACGAATATTTCACTATGTTTGCATTTATTTTCATACTCTTTAGGATCGCAAAGATTACAAAGTTTTCATAAATATATTGCTATGAATTGAATTCACAAGTTTTTATACATATATTTCTATGAATTCAATTCACAGGAGTTTTTATGAATATATTTCTATGAATTCAATTCACACAAGTTTTTATAAATATATTTCTATGAATTCAATTCACACAAGTTTTTATACATATATTTCTATGAATTCAATTCACACAAGTTTTTATACATATATTTCTATGAATTCAATTCACAGGAGTTTTTATAAATATATTTCTATGAATTCAATTCACACAAGTTTTTATGAATATATTTCTATGAATTCAATTCACACAAGTTTTTATAAATATATTTCTATGAATTCAATTAACAAGTTTTTATAAATATATTTCTATGAATTCAAATCACAAGTTTTTATAAATATATTTCTATGAATTCAATTCACACAAGTTTTTATACATATATTTCTATGAATTCAATTCACACAAGTTTTTATACATATATTTCTATGAATTCAATTCACACAAGTTTTTATAAATATATTTCTATGAATTCAATTCATACAAGTTTTTATACATATATTTCTATGAATTCAATTCACACAAGTTTTTATACATATATTTCTATGAATTCAATTCACAGGAGTTTTTATAAATATATTTCTATGAATTCAATTCACAGGAGTTTTTATAAATATATTTCTATGAATTCAATTCACACAAGTTTTTATGAATATATTTCTATGAATTCAATTCACACAAGTTTTTATAAATATATTTCTATGAATTCAATTAACAAGTTTTTATAAATATATTTCTATGAATTCAAATCACAAGTTTTTATAAATATATTTCTATGAATTCAATTCACACAAGTTTTTATAAATATATTTCTATGAATTCAATCCACACAAGTTTTTATAAATATATTTCTATGAATTCAATCCACACAAGTTTTTATAAATATATTTCTATGAATTCAATTAACAGGAGTTTTTATAAATATATTTCTATGAATTCAATCCACACAAGTTTTTATAAATATATTTCTATGAATTCAATTCACAGGAGTTTTCATAAATATATTTCTATGAATTCAATTCACAGGAGTTTTTAACTTCTGCAAAATGTATTAATGGCAAGTGGAACATACATGAGCTAAATGACATTCGTACAGAAAATGTTAAAAAAGAAATTGAATAATTTGGTAAGGTTTTATGTTTGCTTATATATAAATGTCAAATTAAAAATACAGTAGAAACATTTATGAAAACAAAGATTTAAGATCTTTCTGCAAATTAAATAACATACCTCGGGAGTAAAATTTTGCAATAATTCACGAATCAATAAGTTACAATATTTTTGTACTTTTTTGTTTTGTTGACAATATCGCTAATGAAATAGGTTCTATGGAACCAATAGGACTTGACCATGGCATGCAGAGTTGTCGTCAGTGTCTGTGTCTGCCTTCTTCACCACTGCCAACACCCCAAAATGCTAATGTCGGCAACGTAGAAAGGCAAAAAAGGTTCCAAAGAAGAATGAAAGTATTGAAGAACACTTCAAACCAAGTTTTGTCCGAGTGATAAAGAAGGGGAAATGGGGGAGGCATACACACACAACGGCATATTAACCTTTACAGCCATTTAATGCTGGGAACCATTTGTTTAAACAAATGTTTTACTTGAGAACATTAGATGAAATTAATGCCTTTAATACATTTCCAAAGTTTGATTAGTTATGTTCAACATATTCGATACCCACCAATGCTGGGTAAGTCTGCTATATATTAATATAGTTGCATTAGTTGCTAAATCTATAAAAGTGTGCTCAATAGTGTGTATATAGATCTAAGTTTGAAGAGTTAACATGGTGACTGACAATAATTTTATACGTACATAGAATTAATAAAAACAAGCCGCGCATGCGTGGTCCCCCTCTGTATGTGACTCGATGTGGCGAGTGTAAAATGCAATAAATTTGGGTAATTTCTGGCATTTTTGACCCCCGAGGGGCGCAAACCAGAATTTTTCTGAGGTCAAAGATGCTCATTTTATATCCAGAACAATTGCCTCTACATTTTGGCCAAGTTTCAGAAAAATTGAATGGATGGATGGATCAAACGTTATGGGAGGAAAGGGTCATTTTTTGCCATTTTTTGCCATTTTAGGGGGCTTTTGACCCCCTGGGGGCGTGAACCAGATTTTTTCCAAGGTCAGCGATACTTATTTACTATTAGGAACAATTGCCTCCACATTTTGGTCAAGTTTCAGAGAAATTGAATGGATGGATGAAAAGTTATGGGGCAAAAAATGTCATTTTTTGCCATTTCGGGGCCTACCCAGATTGTTTTTCAAAAATCGGAGATTGTCACTTTCTAACCTGACCAAAGTTACAACTTCATGCAAAATTTCAGAGAAATTCAATGGATGGTTGCGGAGAAAAATCCAGATGGACGGACACACGGATGGACGGACACATGGACGGAAATGCCTCAAAACATAGGTCTCCCGATTTTATAAATCAGGGGACCAACAATTACATAAAATACATCAAAATATTTAGGTGATAAAAATCGTACATATTTCTAGGCAAGGTGTCAGGGTACGGAGGTAAAATGCTAAACTATAGACATCAATATCGAAGGTTCAATCCTTGTCTAAGTTAGCCACGCTGATGACGGCTGTGAGTCAGAAACACATGCCCATGGATTACTTTTATGTACGTATAAAATTAATAAAAATATTTATATATCATTAAATTAATGTAGCCTTGCTTATGAGAAGAGACTACTTAATATCAGGGATATAGCAAATACAAATCTAATAAAGATAAATGCATTCTTGAGGTTATTGATCTGATCATGAAACTGTCAGTTACCATGTAAAAGGAAACAACTTGTTAACTTTTAAGGAAATGTTCAAAAACATTTCCTTAAAAGTTACAATTTTCCTCATCTTGTTTCCCATAAGGAAACCAGTTTAAACATTGTCAACAGCTTTAATGAAAACTGAACATTTTAGCGCTAATAAAAAGATAAACCAACCGGCAACATTTCCCAACATTTCTTCCATGTAAGTATACTTGTACCAAAATTGATTGGCCCGCGGCAAGATGCAGATGGCTCTGTCCCAAATATTACGAGCATGATTGATCTGTCGATTTCTGTAAAAAGAAAATCACATTTGAATTGGATTTTGTAAGAATTGATGCAACATTAAGAAAAATATTTTCCCTTTCTGCCCTGCACCAGAATTGAACTCACAGCCTTAATGAATTATGAGCATTCTGTGTTTTAATACAACCCCCCCCCCTCCACCCACAATACTTATTCCTCTCCTCTCACCAACTTCTTATTTCATTCTTCCTACATTAACACCTATTACATCATGGTCAAACTTGCAACGATCATCATTATGATTATAAATACTGATTGAGAATGTTTCATTGAAGAAATTCAAATCCCATTATATTCCTCGATATATGTGCTAGATTACAAATAATCTTAATGTTGTTTTATTTGCCTTCTAGGCGCTTTTTTCCCAACAAAAATGTATTTTGCTCTCTTCACTTTTTCATTTAAAAAAAAAAGTATTTACATTTAAAAAAAAAAAAAAAATACTTCCAAAATACTTAAAATCGATCCGAAACATCATCTTTCAGACAGACAGAAAGACGCATCGACATACATCACTATTCTTATTGCTTACTTTTTTAATTCTATGTGGTCACTTTAATAACCTGTTTAAGTTATAATAATTCTTTTTGAAAAACACAAACATTTATAATTTATGAAGCAATGGCAATGGAGGTCAAGGGTTTGAGGATGAACTTGCCTAAAACCAAAGTGATGGTGTGTGGCTCTGGTCTACTATCCCTAAGGGACTCTGGTCAGTATCCTTGTTCTGTGTGCCAGAAGCAATGCAATACAGTGTAACCTGTGCTTACTGTGGATTCAAAAAAAGTGCAGTGACCTGTGAGTGAACCCCAACTTCAAGTGTAGAAGATGCATGGGACAGATACATCCTATTGACGGTCGTCCCTACAAAAAGATGGCACTAGATGACAATACCCTGGAGGTAGTAGACTCTTTCTGCTACCTAGGAGATATGCTGAGTGCAGATGGTGAACGTGTACTCAGTACAGCCACTACACTTGCCCAACATGGAAGTTATCCTAAGGATGAATCGATTACGCTGGTATGGTCATGTGGAACGTTCATCTTCCTGAATAAATTGTTGCAGAAGCGTAGTCATAAATCGCAAGAAGGTTGGCCGACCAAGAAAAACTTGGAAGCAAGTTATTGAAGAAGACCACACAGAGTGGAATTTGGAGACTGCTGACCTGCTGAACCGTGAGAAGTCGAAAGTGAACTTGCGTAATATAAGAAAATGTCTGACCCTTGAACAAGGGAAAAGTGATGTTAAATGAATAGAAGAAGAATGTGTTCACTCATCTATTATACCTTTTATACAATATTTCATCATATGGTAGATATGCTTTTCGATTATTGATTTATGTGTTACAAATATCCATCATATTTCATTTAATTACTTTGTATTTGTGTCAGCAGGAAAAGTGAATGGGTGAAGAGAAAGAGAGAGACAGAAAAACAAACAGTTGTGGGTAGAAAAAATGGCTATATAAGAATGAGTATACAGCAATTTTTTGTTTTGTGTCACTTGATTTGACACAAATATTTGACTTTTCGTCTGACCATGTCCAAAATGTTGATCTAAGACAAAATGAGGGGGAATCATCTACACTGGTATGGACATACACTGCACGCAAACAGCAAACATTGCCGCAAAAATGGGATTCAAGATAGAGGCCTTTGGAAAAACCGAGAGAACGTCAGACATCAAGGTGGTTGAATACCCTTCACCATGAGCTCAAAATGGCTGGACTTCATCCTGACCAAGCCTTTGATGGTGGAAGGAGAAATCCAGTGTGGGCCCTGCTGTGCAGAATAAATGCAGAATAAATCATGCTGTTGGTTTGACACAAACCTTGTGACTAACGGAGTTAAGGAAGAAAGAAAAGAAAGTGATTGTGACAATGAGAAGAAAACAAAAGAAAAGTAGTCTTATGTTTCTGTTTTCAATATTGTGATCCGAACCCCCTTGCTTTTGTTTGTCACAGAAATTGGCGAATATGAATAGTTCTTCATTTAAACACTTCAAAAGTTTTTAAACAAAACTCAGTAGACATTATGATTAATTAAGAGCTTACTTCATTTCCATTTCAGCATATTTGAGCCAAACTGTAATATTTCGGTGGTTGACATCAAGAGTTCTCTCCCAAACAGATCGGGCCCTTTAGAAAAGAAAAGACAATGAAACAATAAAATACAATACAACATTACATTTCAATATATTAACAAATGAGAAAAATTAAACTCTCAAACCTTTTATGTAACTAGCAGATGCATGCATGTATAATTCCCAAGGTGAGACACCTTGCATGATGTGTAATCAGCATCATCATCATCATCATATTCGGTTTAATGTTTGTTTTACATTCTGGCATGCATAATAAGGTGTGTGAAACCATAATCTCCAGACTTAAAAGACACAGAAAGAAAGGCGTTATTCAAAAGACAAACACATAAATGCTGTGGAAAGTGTGATGTTTGTCTGTAGATCTGCAGTTGGCCTAAAAAGCCACCTACGAAGTCACGCACAAGGAAGGGATGATAGGAGATAAGTCTGAAGGAACCTAAGTCATCAAGATGAAAATCATCACTTATATGTTTGTGTGTGCGCAAGGATATAGAAATATGTTTGGCAGGCATCTAGAAGAATGAAAACTGATGTAACACGTACAGCAACTTTGGCTTCCAACTTGCTTTTCTTTTGGGCTCAGGGTGTCAGAGAGTCTAATGGGTTCTGTGCAAAACCCCTTTCCTCACTTAAAACAGCTTCATGCACAGGCATTGCTTAAACACTTATTAGTCAAGCAATGGCAATGCTCAAAGTTTGCAACCATCATCATTATGGTTATAAGGAAATACCGATTAAGAATGTTTGATTTCAGAAATTCAAATCTCATTACATTTGCTAGATTACAAATAATCTTAATATTGTTTTATTTGCCTTCTAAACGTTTTTCCCAAAAAAAAGTTATTTTTCTTCTTTTAGTTAAAAATCAATTTCGCTCTCTTCACTTTTTTTATTTAAAAAAAAATAAGGTACTGATATCGATCCTGAACCAGCTTTCATGACATTCGACTCGGAATCGTTCGGCTGAGTGTTAACGAGCTGAAGCAGCGACCAGCCGATAACTTTGTTACAAAGTGAAAATAAGTGCTTTCGAAGACGGATTTTTTGTCAGCAAGTTTTTTTTAAGGAAATAAACCCAAAATGAATTACGAACAGCTTTGCACTGCAGTATCATCACGAACAAGTAAAAATAAATAATAAAATTTAAAAAATATGTCGTGATAAAAGTAATTTTGGTACGTTTTTTTTTGTTTCTTCAAAAAAATTCCTTGTAAATAAAAATACAGTATTCATTTTATAGCAGTAACCTCGCTATGTTGTTTTTTCCTGTTGTTTCTTTCAAAAAATTCATGTAAATATGTTTAATTTTCTTTGTTGTTTCTTTAAAAAATTCCTTACCCTAAACCCTAACCCTAACAAAAAAAACAAAAAACAAGCAAAACATTATGATCATAGGACACAGCAACGTATCAAAAATGTCGTCTGGTACAAACCGGCTCGTCAACTCTCGGGCGTTTGCGTAGAACAGCCGAACGCTTCCGAGTCGAACATCACGAAAACTGGTTCAGGATCGATAAGAGCACCAAAAATAGATATTTACATGTTTTATAATAGATACTTCTCTTATCATCCACCATTTATTTACATCATTCACCCTCCTCCCAACTATCTAAAATATTCATATACAAATGAAAAGAGCGCATGGTGACAAGCAAGCCATATTATCAGAGTTTTTGTAGTATATAGATCGATAGGTTCAAAAGAGTCGCTAAGTCCCTCACTATCCAGTAAGCTCTAGCCCCTGTACCATCACGGCAATGTTACATCATTGTGCTTGTTTTACAAGTACTTTAATGGAATGTGCTCCGATGAACTTGCTGCTCTGGTGTCCCCGCGACATAAGTACACTCGACCAACCCGACAATCAGCTCAATCTCATCCATTCACTGTGAAGGTCCTCAGATGCCGGAAAGCCTTCTATTCCTATAGCTTCTTTCCTCGAGCTGCCGGCCTTTGAAACTCCCTCCCTGCTCCTCGTTTCCTCTACTGTACCGACATGCAGAAATTTAAAACTAATGTGAACAAGCACCTCACTGCACAACTCCCAATTTAGGATGACCCTCAAAACTTTCACCCTAATTTTCAGTAGCCCCTTACATCTACAGTGGCAACTTGCCTTGTTTGGGGTGAACTATGTTAAAAAAAAAAAAAAAGATATAGATATATCGATAGATATAGTCTATTTTAGCATTTTCAAACATTTCTTCAATACTGTTTGTGTTATAGTATATTTGTTTTGTAGCTTTTAGGTCAACATATGAGAAAGTATCATTTTTTTGTTGTTGTTGTTGCTTATAAACCACTTTTGGGTTATTTAATTCTAAATTTAGTCATTCTGATAGTTTTATGGTTTAAAATTCCTTGGTATAAATGTCTATATAGTAAGATGGTTTCATATTCAAGATTCACGATTCAAAAACTAATGATATCAAATTGATTTTGTTTATTGAGCACAGTATCCTATGAATTTTGCTAAGAGAAACGTTTGCATTAAATGAAAATTAAAATGACCAACCAACCTCTGAATTTCCTTCTGTGTTTCTTCCCACTGAGCATATTTGATCCAGTTTGTCATGACCGTTCGGTTCTTACGGATATTGTCTTCAAATGCCTGCAAGAAGAGAAAAAGGGTAACAGAAATCGGAATGAAAAACACTTCATAAAATAATAAAGAACATATGATTTTAAATTGGAAGAAATCGGTTTGGTATGAAAGTTTCATATAATTTTATGTAGTCAATAAGATTTGTTATTCTTTCCCAAAAGATAAAAGAAAACAATAAACTATATTGTCGTCTGTTGCGACCATAGGTTCTATTTACTTGCTACCTGTGTGATACTAAGCAAAGACCTCAGATGAACAGAGATAGAAAGAAGACGAATGTAGAAATATTTTATTGTCACCATTATACAACCGATGAAACACTCTACCAATGGCAGATAACTCAACCTTACTCTAGAAGGAGTTATTTCCCTTTGCGTTGTTTTCTTTTAATGTACATGTAAAACATTGTGGTATAGAGAGAAGATGGGGGGGGGGATTATCTAGCCGTTATCGATTTGTAATTTCACGCATGCATTAGGTAAAATCTGTTGACGCAGTTGCGACAAAGACAGGCCGCAAAAAATATGGAAGGAAATGAAAGAGAATTTGAATTTAGTATACATTGATTTGGCATGAAAGAAATAAGTAGAATCCGCTCCCTCTTTCGCTTGTATTTGTTTGTTGTAATCCATATCTTTGTTTTTTACTTTTTCTCTGGAAACACTTATCAAAAATGATAAAAGCAATGAAATAAGTAGAAAATATACTAGCAAAACTTTAATATTTGGATTATTCAGACGATTATTCTCAACTTGGATGTTATTCTCACAACGTTTTGGTCGATGTAATCTCCAACCTTTTTCAGGTGCATCTTGTACTTGTTTCGAGAATAACATCCAAGATGAGAATAGTAGTCTGAATAATACAAATTATCAATCCTCATCTCAAAAATTCTGAAACATAATAGGTTTATTTATTTTACGGAATATCAATCCTGAGGAATTTAATGCCGAAATAGCTTGATTTGTAAGAATAAAAATCAACAGATTTGGTGGGAAGGTAAAATAAAATAAAGTTTGTTTTACAATATATCACCTCTTTTTGCGTTAAAAAATCATTGCCTGATAAGAAAAAATATGAAGCAACATTCTGTGACAGAGGAGAGCTGACCAGACAGGAACATTTGTGTAGACTGCTGACCAGCTCAGCCATGTAAAAATGTAAACATTAATACATGTGTACAAAGATATTATCAGCAAAATGCAGATTTACCACCTTCTTGATTTTTATTCAGAGAATTTGAGCAATATAAATTAGATACAAAATTTGGTTCAAACAAGTCGAAAGCATGAAAAAATATGAAGTAACTTGCGTTCTATCTTAAACTTTAGATATAAAAGAAATGAACTATTACAATTAATTTTAAAATGTTGCTTTTTGATAACAAAAAATGATAACAGTAATGGTAAAGTATTAGCTGAATTTCTTTTATAGTGGAATAAATTTATTATAATCAATCTTGATTTTTTTTTCTCCTGTCAATCTTAAAAAAAATTATCTTATTAATTCTGGACGATTAAAATTTTTTTTATGTGATGCTGATAAATAAGAATGTGTATTCTTAAGGGATGCACGTTTAGCAACATGAAAATGCTATTTCAAACATAAGCATGACAGACCGATGAACGGATACGGCATTTTACAAAGATGCATCTCTGTAAAATGTTATTTTAAACTTGAGTGTGCCAAAATTTCACTTTATTTAAAGAGTGTTTAGGGTGCATAATATGAGCACAACCTTCGATTTGAAAAATTAAATATTTCATATTTGCATGTAATTTGATCTAGTTATTAGATACCAATGGAGCAAGATATCCTGAATTTCAATTTCTTAAGACCTCTTAAGCTTAAGCACATTTTCTAGAATTGAATTCATTTAATAGATTTTGATGAAAATTGAAATACGTATTCTAGACATCAGATTTAGTGACATATATATATCTTGATTTTAATCTTAAAAAAAAAAGACAGAAAAGTGGTGCAAAACTGTCTTTCTCAGTGAATTAGTTTTATAATTAATTAGCAGAATATACACCCTGGAACAGGTATTCTGCTCATCTCAATATATAAAAACACAAGAGAAATGAAAATAAAATCATTTACCTTTCTTTTTTTAAGCCTGTAATCAGCTAATTCCTCAGGATCAGAGATTTTCTGTTTTGGAGGCTGAAATTTATTTAGACAAAAAACAAAAATTAACCATTGCTTCATAGCAGAATAAAAATACGAAAAATTAGAAAGATGTGAAAATCTCAAAATTAAAATCTGAAGAAAAACTTCTTTAAAATCTAAATTATAAAAAGATGCACTTAATCTTTAACTAGCAACATTCTCATGTGCGAACATGTTATAAAATACATGAGGAATTTTTAAATTTGTACAAAATAACAATACAAATCTTTTTCACAAGTAAGCATTGATCTTTTACGATCTTAAATTAGAAAATGATTTTTAATGGACAGAAAATCCATAAGTTACAACCAAATTTAGGACATTCGGGAAATTCTTCATGTCATCATATGTGACACGTTCTCAATTCTATTTGCAATAAATTTCGTAAAAAATATTTTATTCATAAGCTGGCAACATTCCCATGTGGGAACATATCTGTATCTCACAAAAAGCTTATGGTATAATAATGGAATTTTCAGGATTTCTATTCTCGAGGAAAAAGATTAATATTTTGTAAATATTCTTCATTTTTATTATTTTTCACATTTTTAAACTTATACAGAAAACGAAATAAAATGTTAGTTGTAAGGTAGACAATGGTATTATATTATTCAATTTAAAATATGAGTTATCCCCCTTATGCTGATTTTTTTACTTTTTGGTGATTATTTTTCTTATATGTTTCATATTACAAGTCATCCGAGCCGGACTGACTAAGTAATTTTTTTAACTAAATTGTAAAGATGTTATATTCCAAATAACATGATACAAAGATAACAAATGAAAATTTGTTAGTCAGAAATAAAGTTTAATATGTAAAGTTAAATGTTATTTAAGTCCAACTTTTAAAATCCAGTCGATATTTTTAAATATCAACTTATAACTCAAATGGGATTTAATAGTGCCAAATAAATGTTAATATCTAAATTATAAAAAAATCCACTTAAAATGCTCTTATTTTAGATTTTCATTAAATTTAAAACTTTTTCTTACACAATTTTATAAATATGCTTGTTGCCAATTTATATTTCAAGGCTATAAACTGTTTGTCCAACTTTATTTCCTTGACAATTGTATCATAATCAAGGATTTGTCTCGCGTGATTCAAGACGCCTCATTCTTTAACCGTTGTCAAATACATGTTGTTAAGGTATAGTTATAGACAAGGTTAAGTAGAGACTAGTATATGTATCCAATTATAAAGATATGGAATATTGAAATGCAGAACACATTAAAATTACATTTTGGCAATTATTGTAAAAATTATTAAAATACATATATTCTAAAAATTATTTGGAATTTAAATAAAACTAGACATGTGACCTTACAGAGTGACTTCTCATTATACTCATGTGACAAAATCTATCAAGAGAAATTGTCTTGCTTTAAGCTTATTATAAAACTAAATAAAGCATTGTTCAATAAGAGTTCAAACATAAATCATAAAAATGTATTTTTTATAGACTAAGTTCCATAAATATAAAAAAATACTTGCTATGATTTTAAAATTCAAATTTCGATCTATTTCACATAAGAATTACCAACAATGGGAAAAAATTGAAAGTAAAACTCACCGGTGGCACCAATTCCAATTCTCGTTCCTTGGCCTCTCGAAGAAGTTGCTCAGCTGTGATCTGCACAGGGGCAGGCATTTTGTTCTTAACCTGAAATGGCAAAACAAAAACATAATTAGTATAATGTTTATAATATGTAATAATATAGAAAGGGGGAGGTGGAGTCTATTAACTGTAAAACAAATAATGACGAGAAAATCTTTTTATGTCATTTATTTAGTTAATGAATATATATATATATATATATATATATATATATATATATATTCCTAGAATTGCAACTTAAATCTTCATTTGTTTTCTAGTCAATATTTTTTTATTTGACAGATATTTATCCAATTCACTTATGAAACAATAGCTGGCTTCTTTTATCTCCTTTTTTAGTAGAATTATATATATATATAAATGTCAATGTCTGTGTGTGTTCCCTATAGAAAGAAAGGTTACAGAATCGACATAAAAACTAAGTGTATATGTAAAATTTTCCATGGAAGACAATGGAAGTGGTCCTGAATCTCAACATGCCCCTCAATGTGCCAAATCTCTGTGCCCTCTTTAAGGTAGATATGGGGGCAGAATCCCCTTAAAATTCAATTACGTGTATCAGATTTTAATAAAATTTAAACCATGTGTATAACACACTAATTCAGAGTTTTCCAAAATTTTAGTTTCTTCCGACTATATTAGGGAGCAAAACAGGGGATAATAAAAAAAAATAAAAAATAGAAATATAGTGTTGTAAGCATACTGAAAAAGGGCATAGCATTCCTCATTCAATCCCGAGCAAGTGTTATATAATGGGACGCATGGTTGATGGACGTACAGTGAGATCGCTTAACTTGCGCGATTTGTAACGCAGTCATCTCGTGCAATGTTGGTGCGATATGTTCTCACGATTCGCGGGGACAGTTGACGAGACCTCGGGGTTAGGTCACACCTGTGCGTCGATCACGAGATTTCATGACGTCACAGTTTTCCCGGTGGGAAAACGGCAGTGAGATTTTCAGTTTGGACTTGGAAGCCGACGAGTCAACACGCTTTAGCCATGTAGCGATTACATAAGCTAGGGGATTTCGGATCCCCAAAAATGAGAGCCAGACGAAGTCCCCCTCTTCCTTCCTTTACAAGTAATTAGGAAATTAACTAGCGTAAGCTTATCTCTCTACTACGACCTAACTGCACTAGTCTCGACAAGCTAATAGAAAATAAATGGCTCAAAGTAAAAAGAAAGGTTTTTTATAAATTATCGTGTGTAAAAGATTTGATTTCAGCTTGCGAGGAAACAGCCAGGGACAGTAGACGATGGAGATTGTGACCACGGACAAGGTGGCCGAAAGAAGACAGATAGCAGCCCGACACAAGCTGCAGGCGACAACGACGACACACGGTTAGTACAAATAGTTTCCCCCTCCCAGCTGGGAATCTCGAATAGAAACGACACATCGTCCCGTTTGCGGGATCAACGGGCGAACTGTTCTACAACGCCAGAGATTCCGACATTACAATGTTATAAACTTGTTATTCAACACAAACAACACCGGGTCTTCCTGCTAGTTTCATGTAATTACAATTTCCCATTTAAAAATTAGTTTTGGTTTTTAACCACAGACATAAGAAGAATTATTTATGACTTTATTATTAACACAAAAAAAATGGGTCTTAAAATGTGAAAACGTGTAAACATAGAAACAAGTTTTTCATCTTTGAAAAAATTATTGCAAAAATATTTTTCAGTTATTATTCATAAATTGGCTCACACCACCCAACATATACACTGAGGAAGGTCTCAATCGAAATGTCAGTTATGCGAGTCAATAAATGTTAATAATTTTAATATTTTATTTTTATTTTCAATAATATTTATAAATTGTCGGCTATTTCATCCAATCTATTCTTATTATTATGCACACACATATATCTAAATTGAATAAATGCAAAAGTTTTTGTTATTTATGACATCTATATTACCATCATAACAGCTTACTGTTGTTTAAATCAATAATACAAGTCTTTTGAAATACTGTATATATAGTAGAGAGCAAATATCCAAACACAGCTATTGTATGCCTAATTTGCATAACTATTTGTTAAACAGTTTATAATAAATGAATATTTGGTTTAAATGATTTGTAATTGTATTGTCGTATTTCTTATATGCAATAGTTTTGTTGGTATTAACAATAATTAATTCAAGTAATTTTATTATTTAAAAGAAAAATTACCTACACCTTTTTTAAAATATCATGTTCTATTATTTTTTAAAGGAGGTAATCTAAATAAAAACTATTAGTTTTTAAAATTACCATAGATTTATATTAAAGATATGTAATGAAAGTTATACATTTAAAATGAATACTTAAAGTTGTATTAATAGCTGCCGGGTGGCAGGTAGTTCTTTGTTTGTATATATATAACATGGAAATCAAATTCTCAAAATTGGAACGGAGACAAATCAAGACAGCAAACCTTGCACACACTGGACAAGTTTTTTATTATTATTATTTCAGACCTCAATTCAGTCTTTTTACCAAAAAGGTTTCCTTAAAATGTTCTCTTATCAATGATAATTAAGTAGCTTGTTTTTTTTTTATTCTTCTAAAGAAAACATTTCCCCCAACTCCTTTTGATGATAATTCTCCTGGTTTATACAAAACTGTTTCATTACCTCATCTTGTTTAGAACTGTCATGTTGAAGAAACCTTTTTGGTGCTTATGCTGATTAGCAGCCATATAAAAAATTATTTTTATATAAAAACAATAATATATACTCATTAAGCATTATATTCTTACTCACTGTACGAAAAAGTAGAAAAAATTATCCACTAGAACTTTAATTACAAGTATTTTTCCATTCTGCGTATCATAACAGCGACTCATTCAGTAAGCCTCCATCTTGTTTTTTAAGAAGATTCCAGTTATCTGCCCTTGAAATCTTCTTAAAAAACAAGATGGACGCTTACTGAACGAGTGGAAGAAGCCTCACCAGTTTAGAACTAGTACAGCTGTATATTCACTACTAAATTACTCGACAACTGGATGTTCATTGATTAACTCCACAACATCAACTCGCGCGAACACACTCTGAAACCAGTATAGATCTACTTGTACTTCTCTTTGAATCTGCAAATCCACTTGCAAACGTTGCACGCCAACAGTCGTACAGACCCAGTTGTACATTTGACTTCTATCATAGTGCACCACCGATCCCAACAATTGAACATCCGTTGATTAACGCCATAACAAGAGGAATCATCAACCCGAACGACGAATCCATCAACAGTGCCGACACACTTACACTCATCACCTTCAAACATGCAGACGCAATTGCACTCATCACTTTTCAATCTTGTACTACCGACTTTAACCACAGTGAAGACTCATTTGTATCATGGATTTCATCAACAGTTCAGATCCATTTGCACTAAATGTTTTCAAAAGTGCAAACTCATTTGCACTACTGACTTTGAGTAATTGCATCACAGATTTCATCAAGTACAGAAACACTTGTACGACTCACTTCAACCGTCTTTGTAGATACACTTTCAACACATCTGCACATCTGTTTTATTACTCATCCTTACAACGTTTCTAATTGATACGATTAATCATCAAGGAAGAGGGCCTTGTCGTGCCGACCCTGTTTATGACTCGTCACTCCTAGTAAAACCGGATGTTTAATCCTTAAACACTTTAACCATGTGACAGAAAACGAACACACTTTCTTTTTACGCATATTGTCACTCTAACCAACCAATCAGAGTTGATCAAAGCGCTGTACCAGCAGCCGATAATACTGTATATATAGAGTGTGTCTCTTCACTTAGACGCTCAATAGGGGCTTTTCTCCTGGCCTTGACGCTAGAGATGCTGTCTCCTCTGTCACCACCGACCACACCTTTCTCCACAAATCTTTGCTAGACATTACGGCACCCTTTAGTTTTTCCACTATGACGACGACAATCTAACAGATGCAGCAGCAGCAGCCTTCTCACCTCGTCTACAGCTCGTCTACAATGACTGCCTATCATTATCAACATCATCACTATCGGCACATCAGCTATCAACCGATCCATGCATCATCAATGTCTGCAGCTTGTTCCTGTTCCTGCTGGCATCCTCCTGCAACTCTTGTCCCTGCTAACGTTCTCCCGCAGCTCCTGCTAACGCTTTCCTGCATCTGGCAACGTCCTGCTTTTCCTGCACCCGACGACGTCCTCCTGCCGATCCAGTTCTTGATCACGTCTACAGCCTTTCCAGTTTTCTTTTTACCTTTTTTAGTGAAATAAAACGATCTCCATCTTTTAACCTGTTCACCTGCATTTGTCATGCTGCAGCATTTGGTGCTTGTGCATATCAACCCTGACAAGTTAGACCGCTCTTAAAAATAAAATAGCTAAAGAAATGTATAAACTTTGTTCTGTACTTACGTGGTAGATGAAAAAAAAGACTGTACACCAAAAATTATGCAAATTCATCCAGTATTTATTTAATTATAAATAAAAAACGATTTTATCACTCGGTAGATATTTCCACCATTTTCCAGTGGTCAAGGACGATAACTCATATTTTCACGATTTCGGGGTTTGGGGTCTCCATTGTTTACAAAAATGTCAAAATGTACGTAAAATCATTTTTTTTTCTTTTTCTTATAATTTAATAACTACTGGATGAATTTGCGTAATTTTTTCTGCACAATCTTATTTTCAGCTAACACGTAAATGCATAATAAAGTTTATACATTCTTTAAATATTTCAATGTCAGGGTTGATATGCACAAGCACCCAGCATTTTTGCCTGTGTCTCTTTTCTTAGGTGTAAGATCGATCATCAGTGATCGGTCCCTGCAACAGAACATTACTGGAGTTTACCGAGTAAATACATGCAACCATGGGATTTGATCTATATATGTACCTTTTAAAAAAAAAAAAATGGTTCCCTATCCTTCAACTAAAAAAAAAAATGAACTTGAGTTATCGCCCTTATCCATATTCTCGACCTGTTTATAAAGATGGCGACAATGTTTTCTCTGGCTAATTTTCATTTCGGCGTTTTACGTATACGATGAAACTCGTTATATCTTAGTGTTTTTAATGTTATTTTGTTTTACATAGTTTAGCAAAAATAAATTGTCCGAAACCCATTTCACTGTAAATAATTTAATTGATTGAAATAGATTTAAC